>CM076584.1:1670773401-1670833834 GCA_034641835.2 Pinus albicaulis | reverse complement strand
CTCGCGCTTACCGTTCTTGATATCAATGCAGACTTTGTCTAGAGGAGGGCATCTGGATTAATTTTGGCAATAGAACACCGTGCACAATAGTGTATTCACTGAAAGTAGATATACCAATGAAGTGGTAAATCAATTTCCTATTGATTGAAAACCTTGACTTTCCATCACTTATCATAACCCCCACTTATCATAACCCCCACTTATCATAACCCCTTTCTCTGTAATAACCCTCATAACCCCCACTTATCATAACCCCTTTGTACTGACCCTCATAACCTCCACTTATCATAACCCCTATCTCTGTACTAACCCTCTTAGCACATCAGACATTTCTCTCCTTTGACTTGCAATGTCTGCATTCTTTGCATTCTCCAGTAAATACAAGAAGCACAGTGTCACCCTCCTTGAGGTAATTCACCCTTCTCCAACACTTTCTATAATTCAGTGTTAGCCAGAGCAACAAATCACCATGAAATTCATTTCTCTACTGAAATTCTACATGCTTTCTACTATGATTAATATCTTCTTTTTTTTTGCAATACAATGTTCATGGGCAACAACAAAGTCTATACCCAACTACTTCATGTCCAAAGATGCGGGGAAAGAGAAGAGTCTGGCCCTGAAACCAAAGAAATATCATTCATTTCATATTATTGTGATGAAAATTTAATCATACAATAATTAAACGTTGTAAAAACTGATTAGAGAAATATTTGTACTTTTGTAAATATTTAGTAAATTTAGTTCTAATTATATATGACATACCATTGCTTCCCATAAAATAAGGTCTGAGTGGCACAGGGAAGTATAATGCACTTTGATTCTGACTTCCACTGTATGTGGGGGAGCCACCTCCATTTCTTCAAGAGGCTCCCTTTCTCCCCATGCAACATGCAACAACTGCTGTAACAGAAGAGTAAAAATATCAAAATATCAGATATTGAGCATAAATTTTACGCACACAGTTAGCATAATTCCATATGAGCCCTAAAAATCAATAACAGAGCCCTTCCCTATGTAGTGTTACAAGGTCATCACAAAACACATTCATCCTATGCTAAAAATTGTGACAATTGAGCCCTTTCCTGTGCAGAACTAGACCAAGGCATACAAAAACACATTCATCACATGCTGAACACTTTATGAAACTGTGAGAAAAAAGTCCTTCCATGTGCAGTGGTACTGTGAAGTTCAAGGGCCTATTTTTCAGTGTTCCTCTGAACCACTACACAATGAGTTTGGAGTGACCAAAAACCTAAAGCTTCCTCTCCAAATAAATCTCTGAAAAATCAACGCTATTAATTACCCATGAAAGTGAACAAATGAAATTCAGAAAAGACACATGCTAGACTCTGCAACAACTACCAGACCCCTCCCTCAGAAAAAACTATGAAATTTTCATGTTGGCATCTTTCCATTGGATTGCAACACCAATGCCTCTCACCTCATATTTCCTACAAATATTTTAACTTATCCCATCCCATTGGCATTGTCCTCAATTTCTCACATTTCTTTACTGTGAAAGACTTGAGCATTGATAACGTTCTCTCTCCCAACCCTCCACCTGAACTTCAACTTGTTGCTCCCTACAGACACTCGAATGACTTTAAGTTTTGAAGAGTCAACTTCTCCAGCTTTTTAAAAGAACCTTTCCTACCGAGCTCCATTTCCTTGCACATATCAAAATATTCTATCGACAACCCTCTCAAACCTGGAAATTCAAGCTCAATTCAAGCTATTACAATTATCACAGCTATTTGCCTCCATGCCAGGGTGCTTCCAGGTGCAGGGATCGAACCGGGAAAGTGAAGCAACTTAAAAAAAGGCAAGTGCATGCTTCCAGGTGAAGGGATCGACCTAAGCAAGTGCAAAAACTTAACTTAAGGTGTAACAATAAGAGCGAGGGTGAAGGAAAAATACTGTGCGTAACCATAAGAGCGAGGGTGAAGCCAAATATCTGGAACGGTATGGACAGATGGCATAGTGATATGATGTAGACTTGGAAAGCTTAAAGGTACAAATGTCAAGGTTAAATAGATAATGTTGACGAAAATCAAAGATGACTGATTCAAAAGAGAAGGCCTATCGGCCTAATTAATAAGAAATAAATGGTAACATTTTAAAATAAACTTTAATTACTTTAATAATAAGGATTAATTTTTGATAAAGTTTTAAATAATGATTTTTTAGTAAGATTTATTAATAAATTGTATTAACTTTATTATTAATATTTAATAAATTTATAATAATATACTAACTATATACTAATATTAGTATGTTTATTTATATATTATACATTAATAATATGTTTATGTACACATTATAATATGAAGATCTATTTCAATATAGTAATCAAATCGTCAACATGTACATCGTATTAAGCCATGATTAATGAGAGAATTCAACATGCTTATAGTTAATTAGATACATCATGCACAACATACTCATAGTCAATCTTAGTTAATAAAGGTCAACTATTGTCAAAGTTTAAAAATGTTTAATATTATTATTATTATTATTATTATTATAAAAAAATTCAACATTGCAACCATATTCAATCATGGTCAAGCTAACATAACTATGGGAAATTGTGGTCACCATGTTCATCTATGGTTAACCTAGTTATCCAGAACAAACATGGTCAACCATATGCATTTATAGGTAACTATTGACAACCATCATTAACAATGTTCACCCATAGTCAATCACAATTCATCATAGACAACCGTGTTCACAAATTGACATTGCAATGTGGAAAATAAATATCATTGTTGGATAGTACAAAAAAAAATCAACATCATAATCTAATCAACAAAAGTCGATATCACAATGTGATAAAGGAAAATTGACATCAAATGTATGAGAAAAATAATCATGTCACATTTTGATGACCAAAAATCAATGTCACAATATGATAAGAAAAAAATCAACACCACAATATGCCAAACAAATAATCAATGTCACAATGTGACAAAAAAAAAAAAATCAACAATACAATACAATGAATTGAAATCAATATCACAAAGTGACAAACAGAAAAATGATTTCGCACTGTGACGAAGAAATAACAATGTCACAATGTGATGACATAGTCATGCATAGTCAACCATTTTAGTGAACCTTGGTCAACCTTATTCACCCATGATCAACCTCAATCATCCTTAGTCTTGTTTACTTAATCATATTCAACAATAATCAACTTTTGTGACCATAGTCAACCATGGTGAAACTAGCTTAACTACGATCAATCATGCTCACCATGGTAAATTATATTTATTTATAGTAAAAATTGACAACCATTGGTAGAAATGTTCACTAATAGTCAACCTCAGTTGACCATAGACAATAGTGTTCAAAAATTAACATCGCAATGTGGAAAATAAATATTAATGTTGCAATGTATGAAACAAAAATATTGGTCACAATCTAATGGAAAAACATTGGCATCACAATATAATGAACAAAAATTGACATCGCATGTTATGAGAAAGAAATTTGCGTTGTAGTGTGACAAATGAAAATAATCATAAAATGACAAAAAAATATCAATACGACAATTTAAAAAATGAAAAACAAAATTTGCAATATGTGAAACAAATAATTAATGTCACAATGTGACAAACAAAAATTCAACATCATAATATGAAAAATCAAAATCAACATCACAATGCGATGAAAAAAAATTTATGACAATTGTGACAAACAAATAACAATGTCACAGTCTCATGAAATAGTCAAATATTGTTAAGCTTTGTAGTGAACATTTATAGTAGATTTTTAAATAGTCAACTATGGTCAACCTCAATCATCCTCCATCAAACTTTGTCAACCATAATCTTAAAATGTTTAATAATAATAATAATAATAATAATAATAAGTTTACAACATTTTTTCAATAGTGCTACCATATGCAACCATGCTCAAACTAGCTCAACTATGGTCAACCATATTCATTTATAGTTAAATATTGAAAACCATGATTAGCAATGTTTCCCCATAGTCAAGAATAGTTTACCATGGAGAACCATGTTCAAAAATTTACATTGCAATATAACAAATAAATATCAACATCACAATATATCAAACAAAAATTAATGTTACAAACTAATTAATAGAAATTCGATAAGAAAAAAAAATGTGTCATGCCATCATGAAGAAAATTCAATGGCACAACATGAAAAAAATGAATTTCAAAATATAGTAAAAAAAAAATCAATGTCTCGATATTTTAAATAAATAATCATCATAATGTGAGAAAAAAAAATTCAATGTCACCATATGATGAATTGAAATCAACATTGCAACGTGAAAAACAAAATCCCTTTATTGTCAACACTTAAATAATTAACCATTGTAAAGCCTTAATCAACCATAGGTTGACCATAGTCAACCTTAATCATCACCGAATCAACATTAGCCAATCATGGTTGACCATAGTCAAACATAGTCAACTTTAATCAATCATGGTTAACCTTACTCAATGATAGTAAAGGTGCCCCAGATGTGGGTGGTAGTCCGAAATAAATATGGGAGCCACCTAGCAAAGCGGATGAGGAACAATTGTCCTCCTCACGCAGTGCATATGGCCACCGCATCCTTCTTAAAGCCTGGAGAGTGGGGCTTTTCTTCACCACCCTCGATCGCTCCCCAATAATTTCCTCGCTCCACTCTACCATTAACGGTGTCCTACATTCATTAACTCTCTATGTCACGCCTTTGTCACCTTTCATGGCCCATAAATCTGATCACGATACTGCTTAGTCTAGAGTTCTCATATCCCTCTGGCTTAGCTTCTTCACTCCTTGCACCTCTGCCAAGCCCTCGTTCCACTTCTTAGCTCCCTCAGATACCTGCTACGACGTAGGCATCCACCATCATCTCAGCTTCATTCTTATTCGACCACCATGCCCCGTCGCCATCACATGAATTGACGCAAAGGTGGTGGCTGTGGTCTCCCCTCCAGGCCTCCCATTCCTGCCACTACTGGCAGAATTGTGAACCTCTCAGTCGACTAGGCAGAGCCGAAAGTCTTGGAACTCATTAGCCTCACCGCCCGCCTGTCACTACACCTTCCTAAGCCACCCACTGAATTTTTTGGCTCTGGTCTTCACTCCATGAAACGTCTCTGCAAGTCCACCATCTCTCCTGCCTCCCCCTTCTCCCCTCGCAAGATGTTGGCCTTGCTGGTTCAACAAGTCTCAAATAATCAATGCAATTGCATCTCGAGCTCGGACAAGGATGGCACCAGCGCTGATACAGAGGCTCATGTGACCTCCTCCCATCCGCCGGATGCCCACGTGGCACCCTTTCTTCTGCCGAATGTCCAGGTGTCCAAGTTGGAGGACGATGAGTCAGAGTACACGTGCAGAATTGTGGAGGAGTCATTCCAACCACTAGTTTAGGATGACAAGAATCGAACACCTTAAATTCTGGGTTATTATTTCTAATTCCAATGAATTTCCTGTTACTTCATTGTTTCTTTCTTTGTGGTTTTGGTTTAAACATGTTATGTACGAGGCTAGTTTCTGAAATGGGAAGCTTATTCTAAACTTTTTGAACTTATCTCTTGGGCTATTTTCCCCGTCTAGGGCAGCCCCTTTTTTGTTGTTTTGGAAACATAATTTCCCACTGGAATTGGCTTTCCATCTCCGGAGGATGATGATTGTAAAATTTGGAACTATATGATAAAAAAGAAGTAGACCAATTTAGAAAAAAAAATTATAGTAAAGGTGTATTAGGTTTTATGGTAATAATAATAATATTTGAAAAGGTTTAATGATAAATTATATTAATAATATTACTATTAAGGAATTTAATTAGGTTTAAGTTTTATTTAATATTTAAGTTTTTTCAATAATTATTTTTTGATATAATTTTTATAAGCTTTTTAAATATTGTAACTATATTTAATTGTGGTCAAACAAATACAGCTATGGTCAACCATGTCGCCATGGTAATAGATGGTTAACATGGTCAACCATATTCATCTATAATCAAACATTAACAACCATGGTGAAAAAGGTTAACCCATAGTCAACCACAGTGGACCATACACAACAATTCTAAAAAGTTGACATCACAATGTGATAGGTAGATAAATTATTATATCAACATCACATTGTATAAATAAAAATTCAAAATCACAATTTGATGAACAAAATAAAAATCACAAAGTGATGAACAAAAATCGACATCACATGCGGTGAGCATAAAATTAGCATGGAAATGTGACAAACAAAAATCATCATTGTAATGTGATAAACAAATATCAAACCATGTTTGATCATTTCTGACAAAAATTAATGACGGTTGACTAATATTGACCATAGTAAATGATATTCATCCATGTCAATCATACTCAACCATGGAAAATCATAGTCAACCATGGTTAATCTCAGTCAATCATGGTCATTCTCAATTTACCATAAGCAATAATGGTCATCTTTGATCAGCCGCGGTCACCATATAGTCAGCCATTATCAACCTTAGTTGACTATGAGCAAGATAATGGTGATATTTGATCAACCATAATTACCATCCATCCATGGTCAACCATAGTCAATTATGGTCACCAAGGTTTGTTATGGCTACCTATGATTCACCATAGCCAACTATGGTAGCCTATAAATTAATAGGGTGAACATGGTCAAACATCAATCAAATTTTACTCTAGTTTCCATGGTTTACCATAGTCAAATATAGTCAACCATAGTCAAATTTAGTTAACTGTAGTCAACCATGACCAACCATAGTCGTCTCCAGTCCACCATATTCAAACTTGGAAAACAATGCTCAACCCATGCTCAACATGGTAACTTGAATGAATCTATCCTTGGATATTCATGTTATGTGCTAGATGGGATCATGAGTGCACTGGGTGTCCAAAAGATAATGAGTTGAGTTCTATCTATGGAAACCATATGGAGCATATAGATATCCATAAATATAAACATTTTACTGAATTGCACAATTTATCCTATGTTATGCATATATGTGTTTTAGTTTTGAAATAAAAGTTTGTATATTAGAATTCAATTCGAGGAAATATTTGATGAATAGAAATGGCTATGATATGCATGTTTACTTTTATTACCATTCTAGAGATATGTTGATATGCTAAAATATTTAGGGCATACTGAGATAGTGAAGAGGTTTACATTGCATGTATAACTAAATAATGATGACATAAACATTGTTCTATTAACAAAACTTCTAGGATGATGTTATAACAAGGGGTGGGGGTTGAATCATTCACTGTTTACACCATTTTACTATTGTAAATATTTTTGATATTGCAGTTAAAATAAATGATAACCTCGATTGATATACATAAACATTTAGATGTGTTATCAGATTCTACAAAAGGGATGGTTTTTGGGGTTATTCTAATACAAATATATTGGATGTTATCCACAATCTTCATTCATTTTCAAAAACTTATTTTCCAAGTTGGAAGAGGTTTTGAGGAGTGGAGGAAAAAATCCCTTAATAGAGACCATTACTTCCTAAAAATTAGCAAGTCATATTATCTATATTCAAGGAACAAGAAAGAAGTAGTGGCATAAATTTCTTTCTTGAATTCATGCATATAAAATTCAAATGGAAAAAATGAGGTTCATTGAAAAGAATAGAAAATATAAGTTATATAGAGAGGGATACAAAAAAGAAAATGATCTATGTAACAACCGTGGGAAAAAATCCATGTAAAATTTAATAAAGGTAAAATAAGACCTTGGTCACGGGACACCTATTCCAAGATGAATGTTGGGAAAGATATCCTAGTATGGGTGGTAATATGGTTTATTATGGCTATGGAAATTGGAGAAGGAAATCGAAAAGGATTTGGAAAGGAAAAGTGGAATTTATTTGTGAAAATAATGGAAAATAGGAGAAAAGGGAGGTGAAAGGTCACAACTTGCATGTGAGGACGAAAATTAAGAAAAATAATGGAAAGTTTAAGATATTATAGGCCTCATTAATAAAAAATATTACGAGGATAATTTGGCAGGATTTCTTTAGTTCAGTTATGGAGCTCTCATTCTATTCTCTCTCTCTCTCATACTCCTTGGAACTTAAGAGTTTTTATTGGAGCACTCTTGGAGGAGTGTGGACTACCTGGGATTTGGACCAAGAACGAAAAGGAAAAGAAGGAAAGCATAAGAGGACATCATGATCAATTGCTACAATATATTTTACTTCAAAGTACAGAGTTGCATGTATGATTATCTTACTATTTTTGGCATATGCAGGTGGTTATTTGGTTATCATTTGTCATTGGCATGGTCGATTGCATGGATTAACATTGGTTTTTCCTAGCCTTGAAATTTCTTGGATAGCCATGGCGTTGTGGGTTTTATGTTTGTTTTTTGGTTGGTTTTCATGTGCCTTTGGATGTGAGTTGAGTTATTAGTTCCTGGAAGCCTTGGTTGGACAAAGGCTCTAGAATCCCTATAACATCTTGGGTTGAGTTACTAGTATGGGAAGACTTGGTTGGAAAAATGCTCTGGAATCCCTTGGTGGGTTGAGTTATTTTTCTTAGGAGCCATGGTTTGAAAAAATCTCTGGAATATCAGAGGAAGTTGTGGGTTAAGTTACTAGTTCTAGAATCCCTAGTTGGAACAAACACACTAGATCCTTGGACAACCTGGGTAGAGACCAATCTGGTGATGGTTAGTGATGTTTGACTGTGAGGTTGAATCATTTGTTGAGGGTTGAGGTGGTTTGGCCTCTAGAAGCCCTGGTTTGGTTTTGATCCATTTGATTTATGATATCCCATATTCATGCTTGGAATATGGCACAAGGGTGATCGGTTAAAAGAAAGATTTGGTTCAGCCTAATCTATGGTTGTGTGGTTCATGAAAGTCCCATACCTGGTCGGCCTATGAAATCATCAATAATTTATCTTTATCCTTGGTATTATATGGGTAAATATACGTTTATATATGTGGTGAATATGGTTCTTATATCCTTGATATTTTTGTTGGCTATATCTTAATTATGAGTGAGTTTTATGACAACGATGATGTATGGATCTCATAATCTTTCGATTAAAAAATGAAAGTAAAATGAACATATGGCTTAATAGATGGTAATGTAGTTACTTTTATGAGGCATCAATGCTTCTTAGCGATTCTCACATAAGTGTGATACCCCTATGTGAAAATATGTTTTTATGACCTGTAAATTGCATATGTGTCATATGTTTGACTAAATTCCTATCATGGCTAGTAGGGGTCCAGTCAACCTAACAGTCAATTGTTTACGTCAATATATTTTTTTCCATGTTATTTATCATTCTTGGAAGTTTCATGGGGCTCTGGGAAGTGGTCTGAGTTTTTGCCCTAAAAAAGTTGCACAGAATCCAACAGAACTACCTAGAAAATTCCCTACTAATAGACATGCCCTTGTTGCGAGAGTTACTTGAGGGTCCCAATCACATGTATGCACATGTCATGGGAGAAATTTAGGCTTTAATTTATAAAAATGTTAGGTTGTGTTAGGGGCAGGCCACCTAGAAGGATTGGATGGCTCTTAGGGGTTTTGTTTCACGTGTAGAAAGTCACGTTGGTTGTGTTTTGTCCATTCCACTTCCTTAACTAATAAATAGGGAGTTTAATGATATCATAGTAACTCTTCATCACATTTTTACCCCTGTTTTCTAGTTACTTCACTATATGTGGGCGGAGGGTGTTATAGAGTGGTATCAGAGCATGGTTCCATTCTCCCTGGGTGATGCCTGGTTTCCATTCTCCTTGGATGAATGTGTTGTCATATGTATCTAATGGTTGCATATAGGTCCTTGTGCTTGTGGTCTACAAGTTCTTTCTATATATTCATGCAATCGATCATGATTGCAATGGCGTCGCCATGTGAAAGTTGATGGTGCTGTTGCTAAATCTATTTTTTTTGTGTATGTCAGTCGTGCATTGGTTACGTGTGTCAGATTTTATATGTTGTTATGTATACATTGAATTTATGATGGTCATTGTGCGTGAAGTCATGGTATGTGGTCAGCATAGTCATGCATTGATAACTGGATAATGGTTGAAAAAATTCTTATATGTTGATTTGTTAATGTTCATATATATGTATTGTACTAATATGGTCGATCTTGCAGATGAGATATCCTCCCCGAACTATACTAATTTTCGTTGGTTTGTTTATGATCTATTTTACCTGACATAATATACCTTGCAGGAAGAAGAGATCAAATATGACTAGCTAGATGGTAAACTACAAAGATTCTCCCTATGAATCAGATGAGAAACGTGGTGTTGGGCACTCTTTTGACTTAGATTGAGGAGTCTTAAGGAAGAAATTAGGAGCTTCAAAGAAGATAACAACATAATCATGCAGGCACAGGAGAAATAAGTAGAAATCATGTGCAATAATTCTTCTGAGTTTTTTAGAACTGCAGAGAAAGGGAGCACTTCGGATCAATCATGGAAAAGAGGATGGGACTAATGGGGTATATTGAAGTATATCCCATAGTGGTAAAATTTCAGATAGAGATTAAAATATTAGAGATGGTAGGTTCTTGGATACTCCAGACAGGAGAGGCGATGAACATTGGTTGTATTCTAGTGATGGTTCTGACAGGTATCATGGTCATCATCGTTATCATCCTTACAGGAGGAGTGACAGCCCGAATATATTTCAGATGAGTTCAAGAAACCAAATCCACCTACATTTGATGTAGAAATGAATAATTCACATAATTAAGAATCATATTTTCTTGGAATGAATATGTTCTTTAGGTTACATGATTACTCAGATAACATGAAGGCCATAATAACTCCATTCATTCTTAAAGGTATATCATATATCTGGTGGGAAGATGTAAATAATGTCAGAGATATTTATAGGAAGAGTTGACTTGGAGTGAATTCAAAATACTATTTGGGAAGAAGTATCTATCAGAGAGATACTATGATGACAAGGCGAAATAATTCTATCAGCTGAAGATGGGATCTATGACCGATGAGGAGTACACTAGAAAGTTCTTAGAGTTAATGAGGTATGTTCATTACCTCAAGGTGGAGAAAGCCAATAATTAGAGATTCATCAGTGGGCTTCTGATAGAATTCAAAGAAAATATTGAGTTTGATGAGCCTAGAACATTAGACGAGGCCATTCGGAAGCTAAAGAAATGTTACAAGCAATCAAAGTGAAATTTTGAGACTAAGCAAGACTCGAAAGTTAATGATAAGAATAAATGGAAAGGGGATAAAAAGTGAGAAATTCCTCAGGATACAAGTAACAAAGATAATTCAACATCACACACATCTAACAAAGGGAATCTAAAAAAGGGCAAGGATTACAGTTTGCGGAGAAGAACAAGAGTGTAGGCTAGAAGCCTTTACAATGTTGGACTTGTGGTAAGGATCATGAGAAGAGAGATTGTCCACAACATCGGGGTGGTAGATGGCACGTCTAGATGCTCATGAAGCGCAGGAAGTGGGTGATGTTTGATAGAGTGTTCCTCGGATTTATGTAGTGTTGGATAGCAGGGAGGAAGATCACCAGGCTTCTATTGTCGAGATGAATGGTAAGCTTTTTGATAAAAAAAATTTATTTTTTGATTGACCCTAGATCTAATTATAGTTATGTTAATCCTGATCTAGTGGATAAGTGTGGTTTGAATAAAGAAGTGCATGAAAAGTATTGGTTATTTTAGTTGGCTAGAGGTACAAAGAAGCAAGTTCATCATTGGGTAAGATCTTGTGCATTTGAGTTGAATAGTATGTCTACATTAGCACATTGGAATGTATTTTCGTTGGGTTAACATAGCATGTTTTTGTGTATGGAATGGTTGTATCTTCGTATGACCAAAGTGTACTGTTATGAAAAAAAAATTGAGGGCTTCGATGAAAATGGAGTACATAGAGTCGTGTAGGGTAAGAAGAAGGCACCATTATTTAGAATGGTAACATCTATGCAGGAGAAGCATAGTCGAAGGAAAGGGTGTGTGTTATTTTCAATGCATATCTCCAATGAAAAAGGTAAGGAAGTTGAGGAGGTAAATGTATTGACTCAGGTACCTAGTTTTACAATAGTTTCAAGATATATTTCCCACAGATATTTCAGAGTTACCGCCTCATAGGGAAGTTGATTTTTCTATTGAGTTGGTACCATGGGTAGTACCAACATCAAAGGCACCGTACATAATGAGTACACCCAATTTAGGAGATTTGAAGCTGTAGTTGAAGGAAATTCTTGACAAGGGATACATTAGGCCAAGTGTATCACTGTGGGGCTCACCGATATTGTTTGTGAAGAAGAAGAATGGCACCAGATGAGGCTCATAATTATATATATTTGAAGGAGTTAAAATTCCATCCTTTAGCCTATTAAGTTACCTCTCTCTCACATTTATTTACATTTTTTTCATATTATGCTTGGTGAGAAGGTTGAAAGATGTTTTCAGTGTCTTGTTTCCTAATCTGATTTAATTGCAGGAAATGAAGACATTTCCACCTAAGAGCTCCAAGTAGGCAACAAGGAGAGATGGTATGAGGGTTTTCCACCTCCATAACTCCCTCAATCAGCCAATATCACACCAACATCTTGAAGGAAAAGGTAGCCAGGAAAGTGGCAGTCATGAGGAGCCAAGCTCCACTCTTCTAGAGATCAAGGAGACCATATTCCTACATTTAGGGAGATTTCGGTAGCTACCCATTTGTATAAATAATCATGTATAATATCTCATTAGGATTATAACTTTGTATTCATCTAGGTAGCTCTTGGGCTCTGATTTAGTGTTATATGATGTATTAGACCATTTGATGCAATGATAATGAGAAGTTTTTCGATCCATCGCTTACTTAGTCTCAAAGGGCTGATGATTTTGGGTTATGGCCCAATGCATTGGCTATGTCCATTTTATTTATTTATATTCTCCTTTTATGTTCCAACACTTTGTTTAGTTTCCTTGCATTATAGTAGAAGCAAAAAATCTATCAAAATTGTTCTTGTAACCTCTCTTTCTCACCTCTCATGAGAGCATGAGGAGAAGGATCTCAAACCACAGTCCAAAAATAGTTTTTTTTATGATTTATTGGAAATTTAAATAGAGTGACTATCATTTTCATCATATTCTTGATTTAAAATAGAAGTTTGATATGTGCTTAGATAATATTTTAGCATAGGTTAAGTAGAGTTTCTATTGAACTCATCTTTTCCATTTTTAAACATGTTACTTTGTCAATAATAAATGCATGGATGTGTGTAGTGGTTGTAGGAATATCTACAACTACAGGAAAATGACCCCTTTCAACACTTTCATCTTGGACTTCATCTTTCTTCCCTCCAACCTCCAATTCCTCCACCAAAACCTTGTTTTGTGAAACCATCTTCATCACCGCCGTCAGCGAAAATTTTAAAGATGGAAAATAATCTTGAAGTTTAAAACAGTGGCGAATCTCACTAGACCCTAATATGAAAACTATAAAATGTTTATTGATGTGTTTGTAAAATTATTCAAATTTATAATGATTTTATATATACTCTCTATATAATTTTGGCGATTTTTAAGGTAAAATAATTTTATATTGTAAAATTTCGGCGAATCATTTTTATGAAAAAATGGAAATTGGCGAATCTTTTTTTTGGAAAAACTATGCAAAATTAGCCCACCCACGAATATTAGCCCCTAAAATTTTCCATGACCGTCGTTAGCATCCCTCCAAGTGAAAAACAGGTATTATAAGGGTTCTAAGATTGGATGGAGGTGTTGGTCACCCCTCACTCACTTACTTCCACCATATTCCACCTTTCCAAACCTTCCTTCCATCATTTTCATGCTTAGATCCTTCTTGGCCTCTTTCCTATATCACTTGAGGACTTACTGTAGTAATAGAAAGATCCAGTAGAAACATTGTAGGTCACCATTTCCACTCCATTTTTTCACGTTATTTCCATTTGAAATTAGGATAGGATGCATTTGACCCCCAAATCCGAAACCATGACCATAAGTGATCCCTGGGCGACTCCAAAGCTTCTTCCTTCCGTAATGCAAAAACAAAGTAGGAATTAGTGCTTTATTTCACCTCAGAAATAACTTGAATAGGATAGAAATTTAAATGAAAGTACAATTTAAGTGAAGAAATATATAGAATTTTAGTTTATGGTTTTATGAAGTTAATTTTTATATAAGAGTTTTTTTACTACAAATGAAGGTATAGTTATATCAATGATTGGCCATAGCATAGTTTCTTTTTTTGTAATTAGGTTAACTATTTATGGTTTTATTTCACTATCAATTGCAAGTAGAAGTTTTATAGGCACTCTCTTTGTCTTATATTTTAAGTAATTATCTGCATTACATTAGCTACTTTCACTTAAATCCAATAGTAGAAATGATCTAGAAGCACTACTGATCAGAAGACCTAGTTGAGGGTGGCATAAATAGAATCCATTTGTTGTGCATATAACACTGTCACCTCCAAGTTTGTACAAACCCTGATTTAATAATTGGAATTGAGTATCCCTTGGGAGTTGCAACACTCTTGGTGCAATACCGAGGCTCACCACTTTCTGGCATCATTGTTGGGTAGGTGTATAAGTATATGTTTGTTTCTTCTTAAGAATTTTTCTATTTTTGCTTGAATACATGTTGAAAAAGTGAAAAGAAACAAAAAATCCTTTCATGCCTCTTTGGAGTAGGGAAAACCAAGGAACATTTTTACCAAAAACCCTGAAATCCCCACACAGGAAACCTTCCCTCTTCTTTAGTGATCGTGATTTACAATACCCTCTAGGTGAGCACCCTGTAATATTTGAAGAACCTACTAGGAAGAAGTAAAAAGAGATTCACCTATCCAAGATATGGCTAAGAATAGAAACCAAGGGGTGTTTCCCATTAGAAAAACTAATGGAGAGACTAAGATGAAAAACACTAGCCCTTCAACCCTTCCACACTTCCATGGCCTAATTTTTGAGGACCTTGACACTTTCATGTTTGAGTTTGTTGTTATATGTAGGAATTATTATGATGTCTCATATGTACAAAAGTTTAAATTGTTCCCCTCTACTCTCAAGGATACAGTCTTGCATTGGTTCATGGGTCTACATGGGGACATCATCACTACCTCGGCCCAAATGCAAGATTCATTCAACAAGAAGTACACAGACTATTGCATGTCCAAAGAAACAAAGGAAGAAACCTTTAGGATGAACATAGGGCTTGATGAATATTTAGAAGACTATCAAGAAAGGTTTAAACTTAACTGCAAGAGGGTCAACTTCACCCTTGATTCTGAATCACTAAACTTATTTATTCTCCAAGGGATTAGGGAGGAAGTGTTGGAAACCCTCAACATGCTATCTGGAGGAGATATCTATCAGTTGGCTTACGATGACATCAAAACTGTGTTCATAAACCATTCTAGGGAAACCTGAAAAAAAAGGTAGAAGTAACCAAGGCTTGGCCGGTACCTCTTCCTCCACCTCATCCATCAAAAGTGATATAGGGAACATGTTATATGATTTCAAGAGTGAAAGGTTGTATACCTTTTCCTTGCAAATGGATAACATGGAGATCAAGAGGAAATAAGAGGAGGTAGGGAGATCCCTAGCTATATTTTTCCCTAGATGCGCTATAGGACACCCTATGAATGAATGCCATATAAGTATGCCTACTTTGTGAAGAAAACCATGAGAAAAAAAAATTCCCTTCCTTAGCTAGCCTAAAATTTGTATACTAAGGGGTGGAAGTTGGACCAGAGAAACTGTACTGTATAAATCAAAGGAGGCCTCAAGGACCTCCAACATACCAACATGGCATGCAAGGTGCACCTTATTCTTAATATAATTCAAACCAAAATGCACCCTTTCATCCTTCGTATTCCTCTACTCATCCATCATGGCCCACACCTCCTTCTTGGCCTTAATATCCTCCATATCATTGCTAGGGTCTAGGTTGGTAACCCCAACAAAGAAAGAAGCATACATCAACAAGAAGCATACAAATTTACAATCCTAATGCTCAAACTAGTAAAATGGGAAGAAGCGGTAGTACTCGTAGGTCCTACGTTTGAAGGTGATCTCGCAAGATTCAAACCCCATGCTTCTCCTATCTCTGAAACCTGCAACTCAATGAAGAAAATCACATATACTAGTAATAATTGAAAGCATGGTCAACATGTTCGTGTTAGATCACATAAACATATAAGCATAAAAACATGAAATCACTCATAGTAGGATCATAACATATATAAGGAATAAGATCATGAACATCAAGAATGGGAAAAATCTTCTTTATTGATGAATGCAAATAAGTGTGGAGGGTTACCACCTGATTCAGCCATGGCTCCAAGAAAACTATCCTCCAGATTTTTCCAGCCCAAGGCTTAAAAATATCCTTCAAAAATCATACACATGAATGTCATATAAGAGGAATAAATATCTCTGTGAGGGAAACCAAAATCTGAGAGTGCAGAAGGCACAAGGATAAATCATATTTGATTAGGGACTAAATGTCTATAATATCAATACATATCTCTTTCGCCCCTTAAGGCCTTCCCATGAGGTGTATTTATACCACCCCAAAACACTTTTTTCAGTTGGGATACAATTAGGCCACGAGATTCTGTAGGTAGGCTTACGGTGTAACGTGTAAACCCTTCCCAGAAAATTGTATTTTTTCATATTTAAAATTATATACGGGTTGGGTGTAACTAAACCTGTGTGTGCACACACTTTTTAGAGGGCAAAGTCGCGTATTCAATTCAAATATTTTTTTTAGATAGAGGACCAAGTATGAAGGGAAACTATTTCCGAAGGCCATAACTCAGAGCATCAAGTATACAAAGGTGGAAAATGATACTATAACAATCATCATCAACCTATCAATCAACCATTTCAACCATATGCTCCCCAACCTCCTCAATGGAGCAACCCATCACAATGTTGGAGGCCTAAACTCAACCAACCTCCTACTTTATTGCCTGCACCCCAACCTCAACAAAAAATGACTCATCTTGATCCACCTAAGAAATCTCATATGCATGCTAAACCTAATCCAAACCCGAGTAATAAACATTCACAACAAGTCTACATTAGAGAGACGTCTTACCCCACCTATGCCATGGAGATCCATTAGATTAACCTTACATCTAGGAGAGTGATCTTAGATAACCATCCACCATCTCCACCTGAAGATATTGAAGAGGAAAAGGAACAAATTATCCCTCAAGTAAATCCACCTCCTTTTCCTGACAGATTGATCCATCCTAGCCAACACACCCCAAAAGAGACTAAAATTATGGGAGAATTGAATAATATGTGTGTCAAGATACACCTTATCCAGGATATTAAGGATGTTCTCCTCTATTCTAATATTATGAAGGATAAATGCTTTAAAATTCCTCGGATAAAGAAGACATACACCCCTACCATCAATGTTGTTGGTCAATTACTGATTTGATGCTAGGGAGAGTGATTTTCCAAAAATACGTAGACCCTGGAAGTCCATTAGTTGATGTGCACTCTTATTGTATCATTGTCCCTCATACATTTATTGATATTAGGGATTCCATAAATGTGATTACTAATATCATCTTCTGAAGAGCTTTGATAAATACCACTACAGTTCTGCAACTTGTAGATAGATCCACATTAACTCCTAAGGTAGTTTTTGAGGATGTTATGGTCTCCATTGACTCTTGGTAGTATCCTAATGAGTTCCTGGTGCTTCAACCCAAAACCAAGTTTAATGGTTATCCTCATATATTAGGAAGACCTTGGTTGGCCACTGTTGATGCCTATATTAGTTGTAGGGCTAGGAACATGACCATTAAAAATGGGCGCTTATCAAAACAACTAATATTATATCATCTTTCTCATCCTTCTATTGGCCATGATATACCTTTGTGGATGGAGGATGAGAAATAATATGAAGTTTACCTTGCTAAACCATACCCAATATGTACCTTAGATGTTTTTATCAGAGGGGGGCAACCTGATGAAGATGAACTCATTGAAAATATCTTTCAGAACCAACCCCCCACTACCATTCCAATTGATGAGCTTGTGAAAGAATATGGAAGTAGTCCTTGGACCAAGACATGCTCAGTTGAATCAAGCCCTGAAGCTCCCAATATTATAGAATTTTTCCCATCCATAACCTTAAAATATAAATCCCTCTCTCTTGGCCAAACATGAAGAACAATTGCGCAAGATATTGAGAGAGAAATTAGATTGTTTTTTTTGGATTATAAAGAAATTAAAAGGACACATCCCTTAGTCTAGACACACCATATTTACATCAAAGAGGGATGCAAGCTTGTGCACCAACCCTAGAGGATATTGAACTAAACCTTTAAGGAAATATTAAAGGATGAATTACAAATGATATTGGATGTAGAGTTCATATACCCCATTACATATATTGAATGGGTGTCACCTCTAGTCTTAGTCCCAATTAAGAATGGGAAGTGGAGTATATGTGTTGATTATAGAGAGTTGAAAAATGACATAAAGAAAGACCATTTATCTTTGCCTTTCATCTACCAACTCTTATATGGTCTTGCAGGAAAGAATTTCTTCTCTTTCTTGGATGGGTTCAAAGGTTACAATCAAATCCAGATCAACCTTGAAGACCAAGAAAATACTACATTTAATTCTCCATGGGGTACCTCTTCTTATAGAGTTCTCCCATTTTTTCTATGGAATTGTCCTGCCACTTTTCAAAGAGTATTTTTGAGCATCTTTGTTGAGCTTGTCCATGAATCTGTGGAAATATACATGGATGATTTCACTCCCTATGGGCGTTATTTCCAAGAGGCCCTCTCTAATCTGGGTAGAGTCTTAAGGAGATGCATTGAAATGAATTTCTACTTCAGTCCTGAGTAGTGTGAATTATTGAGGAAGGCATGGAGTTTCCTTGGCCACTCCACATCTCAAGTAGGGATACAATTAGACCCAAACAACATTTATATCATCAAAAGGGTCCCTGCCCCTCAGAAAAAAAGAGATGTTAATATTTTCTTGGTTATTATAGGAGATTCATCAAGGATTTTAGCAATATGGCTTCACCACTGTTTGTATTGGTTTCCATGGACTCAAAATTCTATTGGTCAAGTAGTTGTCAAGAGGCCTTTGAAATAATAAAAGAAAATTTTACCACTTCTCCTATACCCTAAGGTCTGAACTAGGCTCTCCCTTTCTATATTCATATTGATGCATCCGATAAAGTTATGGGGGGCTCTTTGGGATAATAGGTGATAAGTTACCCTATTCCATTTACTTCATGAGTAAAAATATCTTTAAGGATGAAGTAAACTACATTTTCACTGAGAAAGAACTTTTAGTTCTCCATTCCTTGAACAAGTTCAGACATTATATCACCAGGTACAAATTTTTTGTGCATAATAACCATGAAAAAATTAAATACTCAATGAAAAAACCTGATTTGAATGCTAGAATTATTAGGTGGTTATTATTGTTACAAGAGTTGGACTTGACTATCATTGATAAGCCAGGGAAGGAAAATGTAGTTGCATATTTAATTTCTAGACTCACTTTTCCTGTAGATGAGGAAGTGCTGATTGATGATAAACTTACAAATGAGCACTTATTTTATATATGAATACGTTGTCCCTGGTTTTTTTCACATAGCCAACTACCTAGTTTTTGGGATATTTCCTCCAAATATTTGATCCAGGGAGAAAATAAAATTTGTCAGAAAGAGTGCCCCTTTCACATGTATTGGTGGAAATATCTTCAAATAGGGGCCAAATCATATTCTAAGGAGATGTGTCTGGGAAGAGAAAGTATCTTAAATCCTTTTAGCATGTTATTATGGGCCCTCTGGGGGTCATTTTTATGCTAAGAGGAAAAATTTCAAGGCCTTACAAGCTTGGATACTATTGGCGTACTCTACATCAGGATGCAAGAAGGTATACCAATAGATGGGACGAGTGTTAGATGATGGGAAAAATCACATGCATGGATGAAATTCCTATACAACCTCAAGTGGCTTTAGAGCCATTTGACAAGTGGGATATGGATTTCATTGGGAAAATTTATCCACCATCCAAACAAAAGAAATAAATCAAAGTATGCACTGACTATTTGAAAAAGTGGGCTGAGACAAAGGCCATCAAGGAAGCAATCGAAGAAAAAGTGGTTGAGTTCTTAAGGGAAATTGTTTTCTTGAAACTTGGGTATCCAAGGGAGATATTCACTGACCAAGGAGCTCAGTTCACATCACATTTGATTGATAATATCCTAAGGAAGCATAATATAAATAACATAACATATACTGCTTATCACCCTCAAGAAAATGGGTAAGTAGAGGTTACCAGTAGAGCACTGAAAAACATCATCACCAAGGTAGTGAGCAGCAATAGGAAAGATTTGGAAGAAATGTTAGTGGAGGAAACTTGGGCCTATAATACCACCTAGAACACAACTATTGGGTTCGATCCATGTGATGTAGTTTATGGGAAGAAATATTTGATTTTTGTCGAATTTTCATATAACACTCTCTAAATGGAAATCCAATTGGATTTAGATGTCACAATAGCACAAAAATAAAGGTTTTTTCAACTAAATGGCTTGGATGAATTTAGAATGCAGACCCTTGTCCACTTTGAATTTATACAATTGTAGAGGAAGGTTTGGCATGATAGTAACATTAAGGAGAAAATATTCCATGAAGGGGATTGTGCTTTGCTATATGATTCCAGGTTAAAGGAATTTAAAGGAAATATGATGAAAATATGGTTAGGCCCATACCTGATAGAGAAATGAAATGACAATGGGGTTTTTCAGATCAAATACGTTGATGAGGAATGGATCCCTCTGCTTGTCAATGGTTAAAAGTATACAAGAGGCCCATGTCTAAGGCATAGTTCATCAATACAATCATCAAGGAAGTAAATGTAATTGGGAATGTTTTATGGGATTTACGATTGCTGACAAAGGAATCTCCCCTAGGTTTGGTGGTAAACCTAGAACATCAGAGAGACAAGGAACCCAATACTTTTCCTTGTGACAAGTAGGGATCAAAGACAACTAGGGAGCTTCATCAGATGCAAAACAAGTATCATAACATCTGAATGCTAAGGGAGGAATACCCATACTCAACTTGTAAGCTAACATAGTAAGTGTAATGATAAAAAGACACTGCCATGGATGAAAATAATCATTGGATGAATTTCTATGTGATCACGACCATCATACACTGTGATCCTTGTATAACTCCTAAAATCATAGTCTGGATGGGTGAAACTAGATTTTGGGTCTTCTATATCGTTCACACGATCAACTAATGTACAAGTATATCCATGTGAATAAATGAGTTGGAGTTGAACATGGTAGACACCATATGATTACTGACCGATGATGTAAGTCATTAAAAAATGTGAGAGAAACCACTGATGATGTTAATGGCTCTCAAGGTACAACAATACAATCAGTAGGGTCCAAGTAAATGACCTAATGTAGAACACCACACAGAGTCTTTCATTTGAAGGCCATTGATGTAAACCTCTCACCAAGAGTGAGGAAACTTTCCATTGATGTATATAAGCACCAAAGTAACAAAGGGTTGTTTCTAACTCAAATTTCTCGATGATGTGCTGATGCCGACAAGAAGTGACTCCTCATAGGAGGGCCTTGATGTATCCCCAATCAACAACACAAAATAGGTATCATGATTGAGATAGAATGATTTTGATATGGAATTGGATTAGGAAAGGTAGGCATGAAATGACGTCTTAAGTGTATTGTTACAGAGATCAACTAAATGGAATTCTCTTGAACACATAACGACAGTAAATGGAGTTGGAAACATTTACCCACAACCGAAATGGAAGTTGTGAAAATGGTATGATAACCATAAGACAATAAAATTACCCAACTGAATAGTCATACATTTGAAGTGGAATGCATCATGTTCAAGAGTAACTCACTTACATTGAGAAAAGATGGAATCCTCTGTTTTCCAAATTTACCCAACCATACTGGTCATTACCTATTTATTTTTTAACAAGCTTGAGTAGGATATTATATACTTGATGTATAAGTTCATCCTTCGAATGAATCCCTTCAAATAGTTTTAACGAACCCTGAGAAGGAGTCATTCGACCTTGTCATGTTTGACAATCCCATTACTTCTTGATGTTTTAATGAGTCCATTGAAGGTAAAACTCAACATATTTTTCATGTTTAAAGAGTTTGAAAAAGAGGCGGAAAATAAAACTCCGTGCGTCCCTTTTCATAGATAATCTCTTAAGTTTGAGAGGGAAGGAAAAAAAAATACTTAAGAGAACCTCTTAGGCATGTTCGACCAAGGTATTCCTTTTTCATAGTTAGTGTGTCTCAGTCTGGAAAAGGGTTAAAATTATACTGAGTAGACATATTTTCATTTAATTTTACGAGCTCAAAAGGACGAGTGCTCGAAAATATTTTCATATTTTGGGAGTCTTAAAAGAGATGAAAGAGGACTCTAGGGGGTTCCTTTTTGTTGGCTTATAGAGTCTGAAAAGAGATAAAAGTGTACTCTTCAGTCAAAGTAACATGTTACAACATAGTAAAAGCCTACTAATAGCTGTCACCCTTCTCAAAACACCACAAGAAGGATTAAAAATAGTTGTTTTGTAGTAAAAATGAAGAATATATAGGTCAAAATGTTAAAAATGAATAAAATATGTAGAAAATGATGATAAATATCTAAAATTACTTTTCATTTTTATCATTTCGCACTTTACCTTCAACAGTGAATATTTGGATCCCTTTTTCCCTC
The DNA here is from genome assembly GCA_034641835.2 of Pinus albicaulis. NCBI lineage: Eukaryota > Viridiplantae > Streptophyta > Pinopsida > Pinales > Pinaceae > Pinus > Pinus albicaulis. The sequence continues at coordinate 1,670,811,084 of CM076584.1, read as the reverse complement.
ACTATTCTGCAACTAATTGCGACCAATTAAGGAAACCATTTCAAGTGTCATCAGATCCACGAAAGAGCTAAGACATTTATTTATCTTTCCACGGTTGATTTTTGTGTTTTCATGAAATTTTTTCAAGTTTTTGAGGCCCCTGAGATTTATAAAAAACTCCCTGGGAACAACACACCCCATTTGTGTTGAAAATGGAATTTCATGTAGGAAATGGAGCACTACAGACAAGGGTGCAATTCTATGTCTAAGCCTCCTGGTGTGTTGGGCGCATTTATCCAAATTTGTTATCAATTTTTCCTCAACTATTTTCAGGTTTTTTGCATGGAAAAGAGACTAATCAGTCCTTTGTTTATGTTTCAGGTGCCCATTACTACAAAATTTCATTTATCTGGAGAAAAAGAGAGAATTAAACACAAGACATGGATGACATAAACAAAGGGTGCAATTCTAGGGAATGGATGACATAAATTTTTGTCTAAAACTAAATTAGCTAGGGAATCTTCTAAAGTGTTTAGACTTATAGGAATTTGTTCGTATTTTATGAAGTCTAAATGTATTTCTAGAATACACACTCTCAAAACCATACAAAGGATGTCAGGGTTCCTCACTGAATAGATATTCACAAGTTGTAGTACTATGAGTTGGGAGTAGAGCCTAATGACTATACGATGGATACCATGTGAAACAACATCAGATAGAAGCTCTACCACTACACTATACTCAAGGATGTTGTTAGTAGAGCAGCCAATGCAAATCCTTTGCATACTCACTAGCTCTCCATTTAGAGAAAATATGGCCCACGCTACGGAGAATAGGTTTCGAGTACTACGTCTAACACCATCAGCATAACCAATATACAGTTTGAGAGAGGTTGACATATGAAAAAAAAAGTAAAGAAGGATAAAAAAAACCATGGGAAACTCTAAAAAAAGCACTGAAAACACACTCAAAACACCTATAAATGTTATGTACATAGTGTACTACACATGGGATCAAGCATCGTATTTTTTTAGATGCAACCCATTTCTAGGCTACGACAGTGGAATTCCATCAAGATCTAATAACTACTAAGCCCATTTTTCCAGGACACGTTTCATAATGTATGGGCCCATCCACATAGGCTGTAACTTTCCTGGGCCAAACTTATTGGTCTCTTGGACATATAAGAGTCCCATATCTCCTTCCGAGAAGACTCTAGGCTTGACACTTTTTTCATATTTCACTTTGATGTGTCTTTTATGAGCTTCATTAGCCAAAATTACATCACATCGAGTCTCATCCAATCACGTCAAGTGTAAAAGATACTTCTCTTTTGCAGAGGTAGCAGGGAGAAGTTCGATAGCTAGTTTTAGTAATGGAATTTCATACTCAATGGGAAGGACTGCCTCTAGACCATAAACTAAATGAAATGGTGTGAATTTGGTCGTAGTCCTTTCTGAGGTTTGGTATGTCCACAGGGTAGCCTAGAAAAGTAATTTACAGTCCAATTTATGGACCCCAATCATGTGTTGAAGCATCATTTTACGAACTTTGTTGATAGCTTCAACTTTTATGTTAGCCTGAAGATAATAGGGAGTGGAATTTTCATGTGAAAGTCCCAATTTGGTAGTTAATTTGGTCATCATATGATTCTGAAAAATAATTCCTGTGATCTGTGACTATCACTTGCATAACAAAAAACCTAGTGATCTCATGGTTCAAAAATAAATATGCGTTTGTTTCACTAATGTTATTGAATGTAGGCATCGCTTCGGCCCACTTAGTAAAGTAGGAAACAATGACTATAATATAGCCATTCCCCCTAGTCCAATGAGGTTTGCATGTTATAAATTCTATACCCAATTTTGAAAATGGACAAACAACGATAATGGGATTAAGTGGACTAGGTGGAGCACAAATTTTTTGATCATATATCTTGCAAGCATGGCACTTCTGGACTTCAAGGATATAGTCACAGAAAATGGTGGGCCAAAAATAGTCAATGTGTAAGATTTTTTGCACAGTAGCGTAACCAGCTAAGTGTTTGCCACATGCTTCTGAATGTAAATCATTCAAAAATTTCTCATCCTCCTCAATGGTGAAGCACCTTCGTAAGATCTTATTGATACCACGATGGTAGAGGGTGTCATCGATAATTAGATAATTTTGGGACTGGTAATGAATATGTCATTGTTCAGAGCAAGAGGTATTAGGTCAGAAATTTTGGGTCTGGAGATAAATCAAGAAATATCCATACCACGAGCTAGATGATGATATAAAAAATAATGACTCGTGAGGGATGGAGTATTTAGATGTAGATTCATCATCAAGGGAGCGAAGATTGCACATTAGTTTAGTGAAAACTAGGGATTTCTTTGACTTTGATTTGATGAATTCTAGGTCAAACTCTTGGAGAATAAAAATCCATTTTGAGTACTTTCCCCCCAGTAATTGGCGTGGCAGTATCTATGTTATCTAGTTGCAATATGAAATGACCATAGTTTTCCAAAGAAATATGTAATAGATAAATCTCTAGACGCCTTGAATGACTGCCAAAGAAACATTTTTGACATGAGTATACTTAATCTTGTTATCGTTGAGGTTCCCACTCAGATAGTAAATAGGATGTTCATTCCCAATTTTGTCTTCATGGACCAACACCATATCTATAGTAGATATGGTGGTAGTAGGATATAAGAAATAGTCTTGCTGATAGTCAGGGGGAAATAAGGGACATGCCTAAAAAATTATATCTTTCAAGGCATCAAATTATTTCTATGTAGCGTCATACCGATGGAAGGGAATCCATTTATTTAGTAAGCGAGTAAATATGAGGTCAGCTCGGCATAATTAGGGATTAATTTCCTCAAGATGTTAGCTTTCCCTTGGAGTCTCTGTAACTGGACTAAGGAGGTGGGCGCAGTAAAATCAACAATTTCCTGGAATTTCATAGGATCAATAATAATTACTTTCTTGGATATAACGAAACAAAGGAGTCGACCAGAGCCAACAAATAACACACAATTTTGTAGGTTAACTTGAATGTTATACTGCCGAAATCAGAGAAAACTAGCTTGTAAATCTAGGGGTGATCAACCCGATGCTTGGAATGGGCAGGGAGATTGTCCAAATAGGTTTTCACATTATGCTTAATATCATGAAAAGCATAATCCATGCTACGTTGAAACATGGCCCATTTGTTGTTAAGACCAAATGGGATTTTTTTATAAGTGAAAGTACTCGAGGGAAAAATAAATGTTGCTCTAGGTTGGTCTGTTGGGAGAATGTTGATTTGATTGTAACGCGAGAATCCATCGATGAATGAATATATATCACAGCCAGTGCAATCATAAAAAATCAGGTCAATAAAAAAGGTTAGATAGTTTTCTTTCAGATAATCTTGATTAACATCCCGATAATCGACGCATACTCGAATCGTACCCTATTTCTTCATGGCAGGGACAATGTTGGAAACTCAATTGGTTAATAGAATGAGGTATATACAACCAGATTAAATAATATGTTCAACTTCATATTTATCCCGGTAGAATTCTTAGGATGGACTGCACTAAGGTGTTCTAGAGGGGTTTGGCATCCAGATAAATTTTAATTATGTGCACCACTATGTTTGGGTCGATACCTGGAATTTATTCATATGTCCAATCAAATGCATCTCTAAATTCATGAAAAAGGGCTTCATATGTCTCGATTTCATAGCAAGAACGATATGCTCCAATGTATATATTTTCGACTATTTTTTGTTTGATCGACATATCGAGAGGAATCATTTCTTCAATATTTGAGAGGTTATTTTGAGATTCGATCTCATGAATGGAAATTTTTTTTTGTAGAGGATTCGGTTAGATCAGGTAGATACAAAGAACCTAGATTATCTTCTATGGAATTGGGAAGGGAGGAACAATTTTGATGTTGTTATAGCATCATTTTCCACCTTTGTATACTTGATGCTCTGAGTTATAGCCTTGGGTAGCCCTTTCCCTTCATACTTGGTCCTTTATCTAAATAAAATCATTTTGAATTCCATATGTGACTCTGCCCTCTAAAAATTGTATGCACATGCGGGTCTGGTTATACCAAACCCGCGTAAATAATTTGAAATATGAAAAAATATAAAATTCCCTATTTTTTGTGCGGGGTTTACGTGCTACACCAGAAGCCCTGCAAAATCCCGTGGCCTAACTGTATCCCAACTAAAACAACTATTTTGGGGTGGTATAAATACACCTCATGGGAAGGCTTTAAGGTGGGAGAGAGATAAGTATTGATATTATAGCCACTTAGTCCTTGATCAAGTCTGATTTATCCCTGTGCCTCCTGCACTCCCAGATTGTGGAAACCGATGTTTTCCTCAAAGAGATGTTCATTTCTCTTATATGAAATCCATGTGTATACTTTTTAAAGTATATTTTTGAGGCTTGGGTTAGACGGATTTGAAGCAAGGCTTCTCTTAGAGCCACGGTTGAATCAGGTGGTATTCCTCCACACTTCTTTGCATTCATCAATAAAGAAGATTTGTCCCATTCTTGATTTTCATGATATTATGATTTACACATGTTATGATCCTATTATTAGTGACTTCATGTTTTGATTCTTATATGATTATATGATCTAACACTAAAATCTTGAACATGCTTTCAATTATTACTAGCATATGTGTTTTTCTTGCGTGAGTTGTAGGTTTCGTAGCAGTAGGAGAAGTATAGGGTTTGAACATTGTGGGATCACCTTCAAACGTAAGACCTACAAGTACTACCCCTTCTTCCCATTGTACTAGTTTGAGCATTATGACTCTAAATTTGTATGCTTGTTTTTGTTGTATGCTTCTTGCTATGTTGGGGTTCCCAACCCAGACCCTAGGGTAATTCATCTCGTAATAGAATTGGCAACTCCAGTGGGGATTACATTGTTGTAATTCCTAATTTGGGTTGTTTCACTTTGGAACTGGGCTTTATTTTTTGTTTGATCACTTTTCCAACTTCTTTAATTCATTATCAATCTAGGCAAAAGTTTTGATGTTTTGGATCAGACTTGGAATTTTAATTTTTCTTTACGACCCTTTTTATACACGCTTTCCAATTTATATAGTCACGTATAAACATGTTTTTTTCCAAATAAACACGCGTATACACATTTTTCCTTGTGAACAATAGCGTATATACGTAGGTTGATCACTATCAAGCCTCTTATTCCCAGTTTTAAATGAAATTTTTAGATTTTGAGTATGATAATGCCTTTTTCCTACTTTTGATTACTTCTATTTAATAATTGATGTTCTTGGAAAGTTTTCTTTTTGCAGTATGTCAATTTCCTATCTTTCTTGACGAAAAACCTAGTCAACCTAGGGTTTTCACTTTTTGTGATGTTTCAGTTTTTGTGTTTGGGACTAGGGCTTCTTGTTGAATTTCTTGGTTGTTTTTAGTATTCAAAGCAATGAATTAGTATAAATTTTCTCATGTCGAACCTTCTTAATACTTCATCTTTGCTTTTATTTCATTGTATTTCTTGGTTTTTCTTGGTTTTTTGAGAAAGGTACTTCTAGCAATCTTGAAGGGTTTTCTTGATTTCATTGTAGTTTTTTTTTTCCTTGAAGTTGTGTGCTATGGATCAGGTCATTTATTTCAGTCTATAACTTATTTCCGATTTGTAAGTCTTGTCATGCAAATGATGTTTATGGCCGAAGGAACTTGAGGCCTTTTTTGCTCAATTTGGTGATCTTGAGATTTTGAGTAAGTTTTTTCTTTCTCAAAGAATTCCTTGCATCCTTAAAAATAAAAGGACATAAAAAAAATATGTGTTTTCCTCTTATATTTCTTTCATTTTTTTTAAGGCTTCCTTGTCATTTTTGAGAAAGCGAAATTTTTTTAATTTGGTCAAATTTTCTTGGTTTTGGGAAATATTCTTGTTTGAATTTACCCCTTTTTATATTAAGTTATTGACCTATTTGTTGGGAGGACTTCTTGTTTGAATTTGTTCCTGTTTGTGTCAAGATTTTTACCTCTTTATTGGGAAAAATATTTTCTTATTTCTTAGAGTAATCATAGAATATTGCATTAAGCATTCGTAGTTTCCATTAGAATAGCTGCATTATAAGAATTTTTAGTGTTTTTTGTATATTTTTAGTGTGTGAGAGCATATTTTCAAAAAAGAAAAGAAAAGGTTTTTCTTTCATTAATTTGTTCATAGTTCCCTCATTTTATAGCGTATTTTGTAGTGTGTGTGTAGAGTTAACTCTCCAAGGAAACTTTGAATTTAAACTTAGAAGTTGATTAGAAGAGTGAAACCCAGTGTCATTAAGTTGTCTGGGAAAAATATCCTAAAAAGGGAGTCAGGGACGAGGGCGAGTGAAAGCAGGGAAGAGAGATACCCTCTCTCCTACTTGTCGAATCTCGACCAAAGACTATTCCTCCTAGCTACCAATGCGAACTGGTGACCTTAGTTGCCATTCCTAGGTATCACATAGGTGACTGCGGGGAGGAATACTCGTGGTACCTGAGGCAGACGTTGCATCATGTTCATTAGTACTTTTGGAGGGTTCCCTTGTAAAGCTTGGTTATTTGCATTGAATAAGGATTTTTCTAGAGGTCAACGTAATTTCTTCTGTTACATTCACTAGTAGGCCTCGAGTGTAATTACCCAAGAGTATTTTTTGAAGGTCCCTATATATTCACTTTCTTGTATTTTGGTGTCCAATCCTAATCACCGGGAGCGGATATAACTGAGAGTTTCTTGATTGGTTACATCTTTAGGGACATTTTTAGAGAGTTCTCTTTGCTCCTAGACTGGCATAAATTTATAATTTTTTGAGTCTCTATAAGTTCTCTTAACAATTAAAAGTGGTTGATCGATCAATTCGTCAATCAAGGAAGCTTTATGGGCTCTCTCCTTCGAGTGCTGAGTCTTCTCCTAGAATGCAACCAAGAGTGATCCTCTTCTTTGGGCTATAATTTCACATGGTGATCCTAGTGTAAATCGTGATTTGGAGAGGAGCACTCCACTCATTTCTAGGGTTCTTTTTCTGTCAGAAGACGAAGTTGAGGTTGAAGAGATTTCTGAGTCTCTTTTCACTTCTTCTTCACCTCTTCCTCCTAATTTTCTGGGTGTTTTATTATATGTTGGGACATCGACTCACTGGCCGACAAGCCCTACTGTTTCTCCTCTTTTTGTTTTTATGACCACTATTGGGAACACGGTTTCGACTATGAGTACTTCTTGTGTTCATACTCCTATTTCGGTGGAAGGAGGAGGTAAAATTGTTATATAAACTCACTCGTAGTACTGCAATATTTGGCTCTACCTCCATTCAATATTCGAGTGGGGGCGCCCAAGCTTTTTCTTCCCACACTAGTTCATTTTCATTCGGGATGCCTTCTAGTGCAATTCCCCCAGTTCCTTTCACCATTTCATCTGTTGTCTCCAGACCTATTTCTTCTATGGCTAGTGGTTCAACATATTTATAGAGTTTTCCCATTGGAAGTGGTCATATCCCTCATTATAACCCTTCTTTAGGTTCTTTTCTTTTCTCCACACAAGGTCAATGTTTCAATCCTTTTCAAGGAGTTCAAGTTTCAGTCATTTTCAAGGAGGTCAAGGTTTCAACCCTTTTCAAGGCTAGCACCCTCCTTTTGGTGGTTTAGGAACTGGGAATCAGTTTGTGTCTAGTCAACAGGATAACATTCATCTCTCCTCCATAGGAACCTCTCAAAGTTTTTCTCCCTTCGCCAATGCATGGAACCCTTACCAAGGGCTCTCATATCCTTTTGATACTTTGATTGGGGGAAACATTATTGGTTATGGTAACCCTTCGGAAGGAGGAGGCCCTACTCTAAATTTCTCTGGACCACAAGGTTTTCCTTACATTTTAGTGTCTTCTACGAACAATCCTTGGCAACCTAGTGCCTCAAGACATCTAGGTCTATGTTAGGAATCCCTATCATGGTGGGTGGAATTATAAAGGTGCTTCACGTTTACCATTCTTAGAAACCATCAATTTTCTAGATATTTTGAAATTGCCTACGATAAAATTTGATATAGCTTAGCTTAGCCTTCGGTTCCTACCAAGATGCCATCATACATTCCAAAATTTGAAGCGAATACTGGAGAGGATCCAACTGACCATGTAAAAACTTTCCATTTATGGTGCTCATCTAACTCCCTTATTGACGATTCAATTAGGTTGATATTGTTTCAACGCTCATTGACTAGAAATGTTTCAAAGTGGTACATAGGATTACACGGAATACCTTTTCTTCATTTGGAGAATTGGCTACTATGTTCTTGAATAATTTCCAGTTACTCATTTTGTATGATGCTGGAACTGATATATTGACCAACTTCCAAAAACATAACGCAACTCACATTTCTGACCATATTCAGGAATGGCGAAGAAGTAAGAGGCTCATTAAAGCCTACATTCCTAATGAATTCCTTCTGGAATGGTTCTTAAAATATTTACAGCAAAAAATATCGAAGGATGTATCACTTTCTGGGGTATTGACCAAAGATAAGGCCATTTTCAAAGCCTAGCAATTAGAACTTATCTATTCTGAGTTTGGGATTCTTAATAAGATTTTCCCCGATGCTCCTCAATCCAAGATATATTTAGCCAAATCAAAGCGAGGTCCCCATGCTGACAGGCTAGTCGGGTTGATCAATAATAATATTGCTAACCCATTAAATCAATTGCAACAGTTGTCTTTATAAGCTACTTCTTCGATTTAGGCATCGTTGTCAGTGCATATGCCTTCTAAACCATTAACTATTAATGTTGTCTAATCATCTAACCCCAAAGGAAACCAACAATCTGATGGGAAAAAGAAAGGAATTAATAATAAAAAGGAGAAGGATGTGAAATATAATGCAAACAAACAAACCCAACAATAATATTGGGGAAGGTAAAAAAGAGTCTAAAAATAAAGTACAAATCATTGTACCATATCCAAAGTGTTTGGTCTTGTTTTTCTGAATAGAATTTAATTACTTTTTCAGATTGGTTAGTAGAGTTGTGCACCATTCATATAATGTGGTTAGGAAATCTGTTGCCAAACTCATTGTAGAACGTGATGCTTGATGCAAATATTTTGATCCAACTACCTTGACAATTGTGAAAGGGAGAATTATCATGTGTGGTCCCTCTACATATTTTTCGGTATCTCTCTCCCTACCTTCTGGGTATCTAATGAACAGTGAAGGTGAATGTAGTCATCCACATTGAGACCTCTTGGGGCCTTCCCTTACAAATTAATTGGCTCTCCTCTTTGAGAAAGTCCAGTGATGAAATATATATGCTCTGCCTCGATCCACAGGGGCATCTTATCAATCATAAAAGCTTCCTCTTCTAGATCCCAGTAATTTACAAGAATTTATAGCAACCTTGTATTTGTTACACGTTTAGCATTTTGAATAATTTCAATAAAACACATTGTCTAAGGACATCCAGTGCCAATTGATCCTCCAACACTTCGTTGTCAATTGCACTATGTTCCCTTCCCCTCTAGTTGATAAACATCCTTTATCATTCAAGAATTTCATTTCATTAAAACCATGTTTCAAAAAATTTTGCTATGCATATGCGAGTTACGTTCATACAAAATCGTGTGTAAACGTGACTTCAATATTCTCGACCTGTGTATACGTAGAGGTTAAATCCAAAAATAAAATTTCTTCGGTCAAATCGCATGTAAATCACTTGGAATGATTAAAAAATTCACTGAGAATGTGATTGAGGGGATTACCTTGAAGATTCGCGATGATCTGGCTGAGAAATTGGGTGAATTGAGGTTGTTATTTTTTTGCTCCAGAGATATTTTCTCCGAATGCGCAAAACAAAATTAAAAATTGTAAGTAAAAAAGGTGTATTTATATTGAAATTTCAAAATTTTCTAAAACCCACTTTTATAAAGTTTATGTATATTTTTAGAATTTTCTAAACTTTATGACCTTTTTGGATTCAAGTGCTAGGATAGATTGTTTTCAGGACAAATTGAAGACCTTGAGGCATATTTTACCACTTCGATTCCATGACTGTTGGCCCATCAAGGCAGGTTTCATTTTCAACACTGGCATATAGGTTAGGAAAAACCACTTTTCCATTGCATTCTACATTCATTAGAGACATTTTGAGGTCTAAAATGGGCCTCCTACGAAAAATGTACAACCAAATTAAAATTTATAAGAACCAATAGGATTCAAGATGATGATGTCAACCATGGTGGTTCATTCAACATTTTTGGGGTAAAAAGGTAAAAACATTGAAAAATAATAAAATAATAAAAATACTTTTTCAACTTGTATTTTCAACTTATCTCCCTAAGTTTTTACTCAAATTTTGAGAGGGAGTACTCATTGGATGCAAAATATAATTCTTGATCCAAGTAGTACCCAGGTTGCATATTTTCGATGGACCCCGCTACAAGAAAAATGAAAAATACATAAAAAATGTGATTGCAATCACATTTTTCATGTATTTATCATTTTCGTGTAGTAGGGTCCATCGAAATTATGCAACATGGGTACTCCTTGGATGAGGAATCAAATTTTGCATCCAATGAGTGTTCCCACTAGAAATTTGAGTAAACCCATAGGGAGATAAGCTGAAAATGCGAGTTGAAAAAGTAGTTTTTTTCTTTTTTCCCTCTAAAATTTGATGATGTAATGTAATATTATTTTATTATTTCCACTATTATTTTATAATTTCCTTAGGAGGCCCATTTTAGACCTCAAAATCCCCCTAATTTAAGCCTCCATACTGTGATATGTTTCCATAGGGTTGATCCCATAGTGTTATGATTCTTAAAACCATTTTAACTCGCCGACTTATAAAACCATGAGATAATGGTAGAGAAAGACTTTACATGGGCTTCCTAGTTAGATCCTTGCTAGCATATGTTTCCCATGCTCCAATAATTTTGTAGGCTCGAGAGTCCTCTTTATTCCCATTGTGACCTTTATGATGAAGCTACATTCTCCTTCTTCTTCGCTATCTTTCTAGATTTATACCCTAGAGGCAACCTCTTGTTGAGTTGTTTTGTTGCATCACATTTTGACTATTTGTATCATTTGGCCTTAAGCCAAATTCACTTGGACTCGTGTATAAGCCACTTTTTGACCATGTATTTCTGCAAAATTAACCTTGCAATCACTTAACATCTGAAACTTGACACCCTTTTCGTGTGGAGAGAACATTCCCTTGAGTGTCATTTATGAGTTTCGCCACCTTGAATTGAGAATAGGAATGTTCCAATCCCAGGAAGTAGGGCATCTATACCCTGACGTTCATTCTTTCCACTGTCCTATAGGCATTATTTTATTCTTTTTCAGGCTTTTAATTTGAAAAAGACAAAAAATATATATATTTAAGAAAGAACAGGAATGAGACATTACTTCCATAATTGATGGTAGCTAGAGTCAGTATTTTCTCCCTTGAACAAAGCACTACAAAGAAAAGTATTTTCTCCATTGGGATGGGATTTAGTTTGACTTAGGTGAGATATAACCTTGTTATTGAGTCAATACTCCCCCGTTTTTTTATCTCTTCCAATCATATGGACGGTTTGTTTATGCCTCCTGCATGACAAAATTATACAAAGTTATCATATAATTCCATATAGTCACATTTGAGTCGTGATTTTGTTTAAAGGAAGTAAACCTAAGTTGACCTTTATGTGGTGTCTCTTGACTCATTTTTTCAGTTGGCCATACCCGATCTGCCAAATTTATGTTCTATGACATCAAGTATTTGGTCCTTTTCTCATTCTAGTTAAGAATGTCTCTGTTGAATTCATTTTGGTGAGTTTTCTCTCAGAAACTTCGACAAATTTCCCTAAGAGTAGGCCTAGAGCTGCACCCTGGACCTATTTCCATCATTGATAGATGACCTTGTGCGCAACATCGATCAACATCATGGGTCTTTGACTGAGTGGTTTCCCTTGTGTTTGACATCAAATTTCATTATCACACATTTGGATTCGTGTAGTACCTTGGTTTCCATTTGACCCTATTGGTGGATTCCTCAGCTATATGTCATATTTAACTATTGGCTGGTTCAGATGGTTTCTGCTGCGTGCTCGCTACATTTTGAGTTCACCGAAAATGTACTTTGGGTTGTTTACTTCAACTTTCTTCATCTGATTCCTTCCAAATTATTAGTCTGCGGGTTACACTCATGTTGGATTGATGTGGGATGCCTTAATTCCTTCCTTCCAGCATATATTTTCCCATCGACTCCAACGCATTTCTCTTGAAATAAGGTTTAGAGAACTTTTTCATTACCTTAGGTTTTGCAGTTATCAGTGGCGGACTCCTTCACTACTAGCAGTGAGAATACATTAATGTCTCCAGATAGGTAGATTCTCTCAAATGTTCAACTTCAACTCATTTATTTCCACTTTCTAGATTGTATTAGGTACCTTGACTCTCATCATCATTATCGGTGAGTTGTCTCATGTTTTTTAACGATATAAATCAATGATCGGTAATTGAAAAATTTCTCACATGGTCGACTTCAGCTCATTTATTACCATACTGTAGAAATTTACCATGGTTATTAGCTAGGACCTTGGGTTTGCATCAACGTGTTTTAATTCATTTGACATATCATTCAATATTATTCCAGTGAAAACATCCACCTAATATGTTGCATTTCATCACAATAACATTTTATATGTTTCCACTCGAGTTGCATGTAGTACCATTATTCCACTCTTTATGATTTGGTACTTGGATATTTAGTTATGTGACTTCAGTGATCATATATCTTTCTCGGCGTCATTGATCAATTCTTCTATATGTGGTACTATGACATGAACTTGATATGTACTTTTGAGGTTGTCATTAGATGATCTACTATGTACTTAACAATTTATTTTTTACTTGTATACATATTGGATCTGATCCATAATTGATATTCCAAAATTCTTTAAGTTTCACTGAGCATGGGTATGCTGCCTCATACATGAGCTTACTTTCTTATCTCTTCCATTGGTTTTTGGTAGGCTAAAATCTGGTGAACTCCTCACAAGTCCTAGTATGATTCTTCTTATACACTTAATATATTTTATTCATCATGTACCCCTTCTAATCTCATATATTAGGGGGCATCTATTATACCATCATTTTCCACCTCTGTATACTTGATGCTATGAGTTATGGCCTTGGGCAGCCCGTTCCCTTCATACTTGTTCCTTTATATAAAAAACATTTTTTTGAATTCCATACATGGCTCTTCCCTCTAAAAAGTGTGTCCACACATGGGTTCAGTTATACCCAAATCACCTATATAATTTGAAATATGAAAAAATATAAATTTCCCTATTTTCTGGGCGGGGTTTACGAGTCACACTGGAAGCCTACCTACATAATCTCATGGGCTAACTGTATCCCAACTGAAACAAATATTTTGGGGTGGTATAAATACACCTCATGGGGAGGCCTTAAGGGGGGAGAGAGATAGGTGTTCATATTACAACCATTTATTCCTTGAACAAGTCTATTTTATCCATGTGCTTCCTACACTCCCAGATTGTGGAAACCCTTGTTTCCCTCACAGAGATTTTCATTCCTCTTATATGACATCCATGTGTATGCTTTTTGAAGGAGATTGTTGAGGCTTGGGCTGGATAGATTTGGAGGACGATTTCACTTGGAGTTATGGCTAAATTAGGTGCTATTCCTCCACACTTATTTGCATTCATCAATAAAGAAGCTTTGTCCTATTCTTGATGTTCATGATCTTATTATTCATAAATGTTATGATCCTATTATGATTGATTTCATGTTTTTATGCTTATATGATTATATGATCTAAGACTAACATATTGAACATGATTTCAGTTATTACTAGTATATGTGATTTTCTTGAGTGAGTTTCAGGTTTCAGATCACTAGGATAAGAAAATGGTTTTAACCCTACGGGATCGTATTCAAACATAGGACCTATGGGTATTACCACTTCCCATTTTACTAGTTTTAGCATTAGGACTATAAACTTATATGCTTCTTTCTCTGTTGGGATTCCCAACCTAGACCCCAGGGTACTTCATCACGTAACAGATGCTCGTACCACAATGTGTCTTATAACATAATAATCTCCATGATGATTTTTTCGGTTGAGAATATATAAGAGAAAGGATTAGAGGGAATGACATAATCGAGAGATCGATCTACCCAATTGATCAAAGAAAAAGTATGGGCTTCAAAAGATAAGTAGATGGATTCGTAATATTTCTCAACAAGGTTGAGCAACATACAATCACCTAAAATTTGGATGTTAGTTTCATCCAGCATAATCCATGGATCGGCTGAAGTTGAGGAGTTGGAAGGAAGATGAGGGGGGAAGGAAAATGTCTCGATAAGCAGTGTGTCCTTAAAATAATCCAACTCCAACATGCTGATAGGAATGTAAGGCTTCCCCTTCAAGAGGGACACTTTCGGAAATGTTGGAATCAAAGGAAAATAAATTGAGTTGATCTATGGCTAAGAACCTGCCTTTATGAGGAAAGGTGATCATGTGGAAATAGGTTAAAAGAATGATAGCCATAGTGTAAACCCATGTACGTCCTAGTAGAAGGTTATATCACTAGGTCCATTGATAAATTCTATCTCAACAGAGAGTTTTTCCCCTAAGTTCCACTCGGAGGGAATTCAATATTCCACAGGGTTTATATGTCCTTCCACCAAAGGATTTTAATGTGGTGGTCGATTGATTCAGTTGAGGTGAACCAATCACCTTTTAGCAAGACATAGAAACGATGCAAGTCAATGCTCCCTCGTCCAAAATGGAACGATGAATGTTCTTGACATGGAAATTGAAATGAATCATAAATACTAACTGAGCTAGAAGCCGAGGAGTATAATTTTCATGAAATAAAACCACTAGGTTGGAATCTGATGGATCTATACATATGATAGCAGGGTAGTTTTGCAACAAGTCAAGACTAGACATCGATGATAGATATTGATCCAATTCTTCAACCACATTATAATTTTTGGAATCTCTTGAACTAGCGTTTTAAGAACATTTATGAATAACACCGTTCGGAGGCTTCATTGTCAATTTTAGAGGGGGAACAGAATCATATGAGGTAGGAGATGAACTCGCAATTGATCAATATCCTGACCATTCAGTGGATTCACATTACCATATTATTTATTCCAAGCGACTGCCAAAGCATTAGATCTTTTCCTTGAGGAGGAAAGCATCAAGACTCTGTTAGAGGAAGTGGCGTCTCCTGAAACCATATGAGTCTCTTGATTTGGAAATGGGTTGTTCAACACAACAGGAGAAGTGGAAGATTTAAGAAAATGTTTCACTTTAGCGCAATGTGGACAATCATGTGTAAAGTGATCCTCATTTCAAATCAGACATATTGGATATTGAGGCTTTCGTTTCTCATAAAAATATGAATTTTTTGTTTATCCTACAGTGATGAATATTTATTTTTCTACCTTTACATTTCTTTATTATTCCAGATTTTTGTTGGTATTTTCCCTTATCATATGAAATTGAATTTATCTCAGAAGTAGAAGACGCAACAGGGTGGGATTGAGGGTTTTGTGCAAGAGCGGAGAGAGCAATACCAAATTTTTTACTCACCGATTATGAACTCGTAGAACCAATAATGCCATCAGAGACATGACATTATTTACGAGGTGGAAGAGAATTTAATAAGGATGGTCACTAGAATTTGAAGTTGATTGCAGAGATTGGATTGGTATAAAACTAGATCTAACGGAGTATGAAACTACTTTTCAAAGGTTGCTAGTTCCACCTTTGGCCACATCTTCTTTTATAGGAGATTAAAGAGACATGAGAAACTATTCTGCAAAAAATTGATCAGGAACAAAGGTCTTGACCAACCAGCGCCGACACCTCCACTCATGAATGTGATCTAAAATGTGAGTGGAATATGATTACTTGAATTTAGTCAATAGTTCCATTCCTGTTTTGTATCTGATGCAAAACTAGAAATGTGTGAGGAAGGTAGTGGCTAAAGTACTAAAATCATGAAATGACACTCTAGGTAATTTAATATACCATTTAGCTGCAATAATTATAAGAATTCACTCAAAAATATGAAGTCAAATGGAATCATCATTAAGGGAGTTGGATGAACACCATAGATGATACATCATAACATATGTCGATGGGTCTTCTCGAGGATTCCCATTTAACTTCAGGATATCAGATGGAAACTTAGTGGGAATAATCGGCCACCATGGAAAATGAGTGACGGGCTCATTATAATGAGGGGAATTTTGAGGTATAAAATGGGCCTCCTAAGGAAATTATAAAAGAACAGTGGAAATAATAAAACAATATTAGATTACGTCATCAAATTTTAGAGGGAAAAGAAGAAAAAAACTACTTTTTCAACTCATATTTTCAACTTATCTGCATATGGGTTTACTCCAATTTCTACAAGAAACACTCGTTGGATGCAGAATATGATTCCTCATTCAATGAGTACTAATGTTACATAATTTTGATGGATCTCACTACATGAAAAATGAGAAATACATGAAAAACGTTATTGCAATCACGATTTTTCATGTATTTATCATTTTTGGTGTAGCACGATCCATCCAAAGTATGAAACATGGTTATTCCTTTGATGAGGAATTAAATTTTTCATCCAATGAGTACTCCCGCTCGAAATTTGAGTAAAAAAATATCGAGATACATTGAAAATACAAGTTGAAAAAGTAGTTTTATTATTTTATTATTTTTTAGTCTTTTTATTTTTTTACCCCAAAAATGGTGAATCATCCTCCATGGTTGACATCATCATATTTCCTAACACCTAATCCTTGGGATTGGGTGAAAATGCAAAATATTGTAAATAGAAAATAAGGAGAATGGAATATGAAGATACAATGGGAGATGAATCTCATAAGTCACTCCCTCCATGTATATAATAATGTGCAACCTCAATTCAATGCAATTCAGTATTTTGGTGGAGTTGCCTCATCACCTGACATGGTATCAGAGCCATCTCTATTCCTGGCATTCCTACCCTTTTAACTCCCTCTTACTCTTGGAAAACATGCCTCTCTACCTTTCTATCTTCTCGTGGAAGAACTGCCACTTCCTACTAATAATTCTGCCTTCTACACATTTTCCCTCTCCATCACTCAGTCAATTCGACCAAGCCTTTCCACAGTGTTGCGTTACGCACTAATCTCTCTACTTGCTCGACCTCCCTCCACTCTCTCATTTACAAATATGGTTCCACTCTCTGCGTGGCCTCCATACACTACAATTTGGACTCCCTCTGCTACTCGGCCCTCCCACAGTGATACATTGTCAGCATCTTACAATGCTCACTCTGCATGCCTTTGTTGACCTCCAATAGATCCTATGAATTTTTCTTCTCCCTCTTGGCCTATGCACCTCCATCTCAAATTGTGTCAGCCTTAACACCTTCATATTCCATAATGATGGCCTCACTCCACCATGCCTCCTGCCAACCTCCCATAGTCCTCAGCCCTCGAACATCTTCCACCTATGCGCCAACCCTCTTCGTACACCCACCGACCTCCCTTCACTTTCCGACCCTCCCGTGGCTCCTCTCCCCTAGCTCCTTGCCACCAACCCTCCCACATACACACAATTTAATGTTGCTCCATGCTGGCCTCTCTAACGTTTCTCCACGGTGGCCTCTATAGCACAACCTCCCCCAAATACTCTACCTCCCCCTATTCGACCCTCCCTAGTGACACCCTCACCAAATATGCCCTCCCTCAAGTAAACCCTTCCAGAAATACACCCTCCCTAAGTTAATTCCTCTATTTGTTTTACCAAACTTTTTTTACAAAAAAAATTAAGAGCATAATTTAATTTTTAGCACCAGAGTTGATTTTTTTATGGTGACAGAAAAGTATACGTTTTTTTTACATAATGCATTCACTAATATCCATTGTGGGAGTCATTCTCTTAGGAAAAAAAAACTATCTTGAATGGTCATGGAAGATTAAACACACTCATTTTTAATGAGTTGTGGAAAGGAATTTTTGAAGGAGATAGAGAAAATCCACCTGCAAAGGCTACAAGAGACAAAGAGATCGCCATTTGGGACAATAAAAGTAACAAGGCATATGCCTTTATTGAAGCATCTATAAATGAAGAGGCGAGTCACCATATTAAACCATTTTAAAATGCCAATGAATCCTTGAATAAATTAAAATAACTCTATGACTCACATTCAAAACTTTAAGTTATTCAATTGATGATTAAACTATTCAACCTTGAATTGAAAAATGATGACCCTCTTTCTTTAGCATCAGAAGTAATATCTATCATGAATGACATTAAAAAAATTGTTGTTGAAATTGAAATATCTCTCATAACTTATCGCAACACATTTTATCCCACTTACTCACATTATCTTGATTCATTGCAAGCAAGTGGAAACCTCATCAAGATTACCTTTAACTACCTTGAAAAAAAGGTTGCAGAAATAGAGAAGGATTTTGGGAAGAATACAACCCCTTAGTCTTCTGAAGAAGCTATATGTTTTTCACATAGAGAGAAGAATCATGCTCAATATTCTTCCAAAGGGGGAGGTAGCAAAAGAGGATGAGGAAGAAGAAATTTTAGAGGCGTGGGGGTAGAAAATCTCAAAGTGAAAAAAATTGATATTCATTACATACACTCCAATAGAGATTGGCATGATGCAACCACATGTAAGATTCGTTGGGATATAATTGAGTAGGAAATTAATGAATCCAAAGGTAAAACCCATTACAAAGACAAAGGTAAAGCACTTGAATCCACTCATTATGTTGTAGCACATTGTAATATTGGAGTAACTGAAGACTTTTTAAATTCTTCACTTGCTTCTTGGAAAATGATTGGTTGCTAGATTCAAGAGAAACATGCCACATGACTTTTAGAAATTATTTTTTTGAATAATTTACTAACAAAGTTTATGGATCAATATACTTTGCAGAGAAATCTAAACTCAAGCCATCAGGGCTTGTCACAATCAGGGTTAAGTTCCCTGGTCTTTCATACTTTGTTCTACATGAGATTCTATACCTCCCAGACATGAGGAGAAACTTGTTGTCATTAGTCCACATCCACCAACAAGGAGAATCCATTCATATATTTTATGGAAATTTTGAGTTAAAAAAATAATTATATCACCCACTTTTCATGAGAGGGATAGAAGAAAGAAGACTCCTAAAGCTGCAAGGTACCTTTGCTCATGCAAAAAAATTTGCATTCAGTTCTAACTATGATGAAGGTACATTCCTATAAATTTTTTATGGCATGCTATATTTGGACACTTGTACTATGAAAGCCTTTGATTGTTGAAGAAAAATTGTGTTACTCATTTGCCTGCAATTCTTAGGAAACTTAAGAAATGTGATACTTGTATTCTAGGAAAGCATAGAAAACAATATTTTCATGATTCACATTCCAGAGCACATAGAAAATTTGAGCTTATTCATCCATATTTTTGTGGCTCCATGCATGTTCCTTCTGCAAATGGAAATAAATATATGATGACATTTATTGATGACTACACAAAAATGTGTTGGGTTTACTTATTGAAGAACAAATTTGATGCTTTTAAAACATTCATAATTTTCATGCATGGATTGAAAATGATGGAAAAAATCATATTGGCTCTTTATGCACTAACAATGGAAAACAATACACTTCAAATAAATTTGAAAACTATCTTTGCCAACATGGGATCAAACATCAAACAATCGTGCTTTATAATCCCCAACATAATGGTGTAGCTGAAAGAATGAGTAGGAAATTTTCAAATATGGTACATTCCATGATGTTTTTAAAGAATGTAAAATTAGTGTTTTGGGATGATGCAATTCTATGTACTGTGTACATAAAGAATAGGTGTCCTTCTAATTCAATTAGAAATATGTCTCCTTATGAAATGTGGCATGGCCACATTCCTTTGGTAAAGCATCTCAGGGTCTTTGGTTCCACCTGTTATGCTTTGATACCTAAGGAAAAAAGAAATAAACTTGGTGCAAGAAATCAAAATGTATCTTCTTAGGCTATTCCAATACCTACAAAGGATATCAGCTCTATGATGATGTTAATAATAATTTTTTAGTATCTAAAAATGTCATATTTCTTGAAGCTTCCAAGACTGATAATGTTGTTGAGCGATAGGCTCTTGATCACTTGAATAGATTCACACACGAAAATACATTTCAAGAATTTGTTAATCAAATTCCACATCTTGAAGGGGGGGATTCCTATATTGAATCAATATGTGGAATCATCTTTCGAAGCACACTCTTCCCCACATGAAGTTCTTTCCACAGATGACACTTTGAGTGATGTGATTGAAAAAATTGGAATATTGAATCTTGATTCAATCCTAAGTTAGTGAAATGAGAAGCCTAGGTCATCTTAGAAAGGTCCTCCAAAATGGCCGAAAAGGACACTTGCAAATTTTCATCCTGATGAAGTTAGAAAGATATGGACAAGAAGTTCCACCAGGAAATATGGAGGTGATGTAGATGATTCTGATTCACCTATTGAGATGGATGTTTATTATGGTTGTGAATTGAATTTTTCTACATAGATTGAACCAACTTCCCTTAATGAATCTGCTTCTCATGATGAATGGAATGAAGTGATGGAAAAGTCATATGATTCCTTGATAAAGAGTAGAACTTGGAAGATGGTTGATTTTCCATTAGGAACCAAACCAGTTGGCTGCAAGTGGGTCTACAAGAACAAGCACAAATTTAATGGCTCACTTGACATGCACAAATCCATGCTTGTGGAAAAATATTTTGAACAGAAAGAAGGGGTCCATTATGAGGAGACTTTTCCCCCACAACAAAATGGGCTACCATCGAGACACTCTTTTACTTGGGAGCTCAGAGTGGTTGGAAAGTCCATCAGATGGATGTGAAAAATCATTTCTTGAATGGAAATGTAAAGGAGAATTTTCATATGTCCCAACTAGAAGGATTTGTTGTGAAGGGCCAAGAACACAAAGTATGCAAGCTTGTAAAATCCTTGTATGGCCTCAAGAAATCACCACGAGCCTAGTATGAGAAGTTAACTGAGCATATTCTTAAACTTAAGTTCAAACATTATGATCTTGATGATGAAACTTTGTTTTTTCCAGAAATTTGGCAAGACAGTTGTATATCTTATGGTGTGTGTAGATAACCTTTCAATGACAGAGAACAATGAGAGTTATATTGCATCCATAAAGAAGGAATTGAGGAAGGGTTTTGGAATGACTGATTTGGGCTATGTTCAATACTATCTTTTATTGAAGTTACTCAACTTCCTAATTTTATATTCCTCTCTTAGAAGAAGTACATTGGATATCTATTGAATAGGTTTGGCATGGATGAGTGCAATCCTTTGACCACTCCAATGGAAAACAATCTCAAAGTTCACATCGATTGAAGGGAAATAATTTTAGGATGCAACGAAGTATAGAAATATTATAGGAAGTCTCATCTACTTGAATACTACCAGACTAGACATCTCATTTTTTGTTGGAATCCTCTCCAGGTTTATGAAAAATCCTTGTGAGTGGAATTCGTCTACTAAAAAAAGAGTTATAAAGTACTTGAAAGGGACTCAAGACATTGGAATCAATTATACACAGGTGGGTGACTTCAACTTTATTGGATACTCTGATTCAGACTTTGACGGAGACAAGGAAATGGGGGTATCTACTTCAGGTTATATTATGAGTCTTGGATCAGGAGCTGTCTCCTGGAGATCACCCAAACAATTAGTTCTAGTAGATTCCAAAACTAAGGAATAATATGAGGCGATAGCTAAAGAAACAAAGGAAATTGTGTGGCTTAGGAAAATTCTAGAAGACTTGCAGATGAAACAAGTGCATTTAACTCCACTCATGATCGACAAAATTTCTACAATAATGTTTGCCAAGAACCCAAAGTTCCATGATAAAAAGAATCACATCAATATAAAATACCATCTGATTCGACATCATGTTGACGCCAAGACAATCCATCTATGCCATTGTTCCACAAATGCGTAGATTGCAGACATCTTCACCAAAGCTCTTGGAAGAGAAAAGTTTTAAAAATTCATAATGATGCTTGGAGTCACCAACATCCCTTTAGATTAAGGAGGGGGAATGTTGACAACTAATCCTTGGGATTGAGTGAAAATGTAAAATATTGTAAATAGAAAATAAGGAGAATGAACTATGAAGATACAATGTGAGATGAATCCCATAAGTCACTCCCTCCACGTATATAATTATGTGCACCCTCAATTAAATGCAATTCAGTCTCTTGGTGGAGTTACCTCCTGGCTGAAAAATCTCGAATCCTATTTTTTCTTATAAATTTTATTTTGTTTCTAAATTTTTCATAGGAGGCCCATTTTAGACCTCAAAATTTCTCTAATGTAAGTCGACTTAAGTCGAGTAATTCGAGAGTAGCCCCAAAAGGGAACTATGGGTTAAATTACGAAAGAGGATGAATTGGATAAGAAGGGATAGGTTGAGCAATGGACACTTACATTCTTGGGTAAGGAGGGTTCCGATAATAAGGAACCTTTTTTCCAGGATATGCAAGATTCTGATAACGAACATACAAGTGATTTTGTTTCCCAGCCTGAGAATGATGATAAAGTTGTTGGAATGGTTTGGTGAGGTACATATTTATTTATTATAGGGTGTTGTATCATCCCCTGGTATGATGGGTTCGGTTGATAATGCACCAAATTTTGTATAATTTGACCTACCATAACTTGAGGAGCATTTTGTGCAAGCGACTGAGAAAATGAGGCACCTTGTACATTTTGACTAAGAGGAGCATGGGAAGGGAAAAATACTGTTGGAATAGGATGTAAAGGTTGGATCACATATATTTGAGATTTTTGAGGTGCTGATGGATAGATAGGAATTTATGATGAGGATGGTCAAGCTTGAGGATTCAATAATCAATCCCAAAATGAACCATGTTGAATGGGGGAACTAAGTTGCCAAACAATGGCAGCTATTCCAAGATAAGGTGGACCATAACTTGGCGGACTACCATAAGGGGGTATATCAACAACAAGTTCCCCCCTACGTAAATAGGACAATTTGATAGAGGCAACTGCGATCTAGATGGATGGTACCCAACATAAGGAAAGTTGGGTTGTTAAGGGTAGTTATTTCCATTGATGTAAGGACCAACCTGATGCTCTATTGTAGATGTAGCTAGATGAAGAGGAGGAGATTGTTTAAAATTCCTAAGATAAGTACCATAAATTATTCCTGAATTGCATGACATGGGGGATGTCCAAGGAATGAAAGCCTCACCAGAAAAGCTACCAAATAATGACTGATAACCAGGTGGGATGGATTTTCCACCATATAAATGTGTTTAGTGATGTTGCAAACATATACGAGGAAGCAAAAATTGATGTCTCAACCATAGTGGTGGAAATAGGTTGGGAGTTTGAATCAGTTCCAGTCATGTTTGACAATCCCAATGAATATTGTTGCCAAAGATCCTTGAGTAAGCCCAACAAATCAGATGAAGGAGTTTTTATCAGATTTTTGAAGAGGTGGAAAAGGCTCAGTTTCATATAAATGAGGTCCTTCCCAATGAAAGGGAGAATATGGAAGAGGCTCTCCTTGAGGGATCTCCTCAATACGAAAAATACCATATGGAATAGCTTCACCATCAGGCCAAAGATATATTGGTTTTTTCTGAGAAAAATGAAGAGAAGAGGAAGGTCCCACTTAATCAGGTGAGGATGAAAAAGGCTCCTTAGGTTCAATGATATCAGGAAACAAAGTTTCTGAGTCAGGAAGATTAGGTTCAATGACCTCAGGTAATAGAGTTTCAGGGACTTCTATTTCAATTGTGTCAGTCTCACCAATAGAGATTAATGTAATCTCGGGTTTGAAACTCAAAGGGATAGATGATTCTGGAAACTCGGTATGAGAAGCGGGCCCAGAAGTAGTGCCTAAAGTTCTTGATTAAATAGTTTTATTTTTCCTATTTTTTTCACGTTGGTTAGGAATAACCTTTGGAGGTAGAGGAGTCTTGTTTTTCATTCTACGCAAATGACAGGGATGCAGATTTTATTCCTCCACGTTGGATGATAAATTTAATTAACACAAAAATAAATAAATAAAAAAGAGGGTAATCTAGCCATAAAAGGATTACCAAGCAACCATGAACTATAATATACACCTTGGTGAACCAATGACTTAATGTACATTCACCAATCTCCTTGAATGTTGTGTTGGGTGTATCCTGATATAAAAGGTGGAAAAATTGATCACCTATGGATGGATAGAAACCTATAGGGGACTCCTAAAATATACTCGATGGTATGTGGGAGTGCAGTCCATAGTAGTGTTTTCTAATGCATAACCATTCGATGAGAGCGTTACCATATACATTTCATGTGTGGAGAACTATTTGATATACTCGAAGGTAGGTGGAGAACAATCATATACACTTACATACGTGGAACAAGATTTCACCCTAGGAATGAAACACTGTAAAACAACAATAGCTCCTACGTTTAACGATGTCAAAACACATCTCTAGGCTAGACCTCTATATGTTTGTCTTAATGTTACAAATTCTCCTTAGGTTGATTCAATAAATTTTACTATTTATATTTGATTCAGTTTCAATTTTAGGGCTCACTACGTATGTAACCTGAATATACTAAGATGAAAATCTAGTGTGAGAAAACAAGAATATTTTCTCTTTCAATGAAAAGCTAGCTAGGGAAGGAAAGAAACAATCAAGATGCAACACAAAATATGCAGCAAACAATATGAAAAATGAAATATTCCTTTTGATGTGATTGTTCCTAATCTAACTCACATGAAAAACCCTAAATGAAAAATGAAAAATTATTCTTTTCACCAAACTTAATTTTTGAAATGAAGAAAACTAAGATGAAAATGTGCATTTACTGATTCAATTACACTTTTTATAACAAGGACTCAAACAAAAATTCATCCAAGCGATCAATAATCAAACAAATAAGTTTGCAAGACAACAAATGATAAGAACAAAGAAAAAATGAAACCTATTCTTATCAATCGTAGAAAAACACCAATGAAAAATGAATAGAGGTTTTAGAGAGAGCACAATACACTAAAGACTCAAGGAAGCTGAGCTGGAAGCAGGTTGATGGATGAGAGGCTAAAACCCCAAGGCAAAACTTGTACAAAAAGATGGACCAAGGTTGGTGCAGTGTGGGCACAAGTTCTTTGCAGCACTGGGAGAAAGTGTTTTAGGGTGAGGTGCAACGCTCTGTGATAGGTACTAGGAGAGCGTTAAGCTTGAAAAAGAGGTTTCCGACACAAAAATTTCTAATCATGTTGAGTGAATCCACTTCCTAGGTTTGTTCTTTCTTGGATGATGCAAAAAAGGCTTGTCAAGGAGGTAATCAAAGACAAAGGACAAGGAAAACCACCGAGAGAATACTATGATCCCGAGTGGAGTCACCAATTTTTTATATGTGAATTATAATTATGGACAAAGGTATATCCCCTAGGTTTGGTGGTCAACCTAGAAAAATAGAGAGACAGGGAACCCATTTCTTTTCCTTAAAGTAAATAGATGATGGAGTGATTCCTACCTGGAAAATATCACTCACTTCACTCCTTATTTAGCTTGAAAGCACTAATTCTAGCTCTTATCGCCAAAATTAGACCCTTCATAGTCAGATAACACAAGACAAGAAGCTACGAGATGTATGCAGTATCATCTAAATAATCTATTCAACAGATCAAAATGGTATTGAAATACATGAATTAACATCACATATAAGAAAGCAAATAATTATTTGAATTAATATAAATAGAAGGAGATTGCAACCATAAGTGGTAGTTGATATTTTAGAAGAGCTCATATGATTTGATGACTCGTCCCTTCCTTGTCAAAATATGCACCTCCAATCACCCTATTCACGAGATGATAACTACTTACTAAAACAACATAAGGGAAAAATCACTCTCCAAAGGAATCAATTTCCTCTAGCATATGAGAGGGTAAATATATAGAAGAGAGGGGTAAGTTGGGAATTATTATCCAATTACCATTCTAGGGCTTTAGATCCACATTTTATAGAGGGATATGATCAAAAGATAAGTGGTGAAAATGCCAAAGTAGAGTAGGATAGGAAGTGGTTGAATATTGGCATGATGGCAGATGATGAAATGTGGGTCAAAGAACCTCTCCTGAGTGGGCACTCGAAGTCCCTTGACGACGAGGGTTGGATTTATGCTCGGAAACACCCTTGTGCTAAACAACATAGAAAACTTTGCTAAACAGCTAAAGCGTGCAAAAATTCATAAAAGACAATACATAAAAAATATTCAGAATGCTTTCTATGGATGCCATCCCCTTCCTTATATTCTTTGTGATCATTCACCCCATTGGGCCCACTCAATAATGATGCTACTCTCATGGAGACTCCCCTCCATTATGACTGCGTTGTTCTCCACTGTCTCCACTACCTCCATGACTGTGTTGTTCATTTGGTCAAATTGACCCCATCCACATGCATTGACCATAATTCACACCAAGGAGTGGTTTATCTATCTTGATCCTATCTAGATGCACTAATCCATATTCACATTAGAAGTGTTTTTATTCCTACTAAAGAGATTTATGAGTCCCTCTACCCTTCTATTCATCTATCTTATTGAAAAAAACAAAATTAAATATTCTAACTAGCTAAAATCTAATTAGGAATATTATAATCCTCCCCTCCCAAATGTTTCTTGTCCTCAAGCAACTGCAAGGATGGATGCTGAAAAATATTCTCTCCTTCCCAAGTAGCATCCTTATCCAAAATATTCCTCCATCGAACTAGATATTCTTTAATCACACTATTCCTTAGTTTCCTCTCATTAGGATCCAAGATAGCTTCGGCTTGTAAAACCAGATGGCCCTCATCGTTAATAGGTGGAAGATCCATAGTGGCAACTAAATGCTTTCCAATAGCCTTCTTGAGGCATGAGACATGAAAAACATTATGGATCTTACTCCCAGTGGGGAGATCCAACTCGTATGCTACTTCCCCAGCATGATGGATCATTCTGTATGGTCCATAGAAATGAGGCTTAAGCTTCTCATCCCCCTTCTCCTTCAGCATAGATTTCTTGTAATAGACCAAATCATCCACCTCAAACTATATCTCCACCCGACCACGATTTTAATACAACTTCTTTTGGTTTTGGGCTATAGCAATGTTGTCCTTAAGAGCACGAAGTATATTTTGACTCTCTTGGATCCACTCTTTGGCTCTTGGAGCCTTTCTTTCTACAAAAATCACATCAGCAAATGATAAAGCATCATAAATATATAGAGCCTGAAATAGATACATACCGATCAACATATGAAATATCGAATTGTAGCAATATTCTCCCAAGTGGAGCTAGCACGATCATGCTCTCTACTACCCTGAAAGATATTTTCGTAAGTAGCCTTCCAGCCACTTATTTACTATCTCTGTTTTTCCATATGTCTGGGGATGATAACTGGTACTTGGTGTCAACTCGTTACCCACAAAATGGAAAAGCTCCTACCAAAAGCCACCCATGAAGTGGCTATCTCTATCACTAATTATGGCCTTAGGAAGACTATGAAGCTTGAAAACATCTCTAAAGAAAATCTTGACCACTTGTGGAGTAGTCTACCATGAAGAGATGGCAAAGAAATGTGAATACTTTGGTGAAGATATGACAAAGATATAATCCTTTCACGATACTGCTGGTAAACTGGTATTGAAATCCATAGAAATTCTCTCCCATTTCCCCTCCGGGATAGGAAGTGGTTGTAACAACCTTGCAAGATGGTTGTTCTCTACTTTATTCTGTTGGAAAACTACACACTCATTAATGTGCTGGAGCACATCCTCCTTGAGACTCTTCCATGAGAATCTCTCTCTAATGGCCTCATATGTCTTTGTGAAACCTTGGTGGCGTGAGAGTGGTGAATCATGTGCTGTGTGCAAAATTTTCTCCTTGAGATTAGAATCTCTAATCAAGAAGATCAGTTCCTGGTATTATATGACCTCATCCATAACCTTCCCATCTAGTATCTCACATGTAAAGAAGTCTTTGGAATACTCCACCAACAGATGGGCCTTCCGATCTGTGTCCACTCTCATCAATGACAGCGCTGTTGTTCTTCGTGATAAGGCGTCTCCTACCACATTTCTCTTCCCTTTGACATATTCAATGTCAAATTCATATGCCTATATTTTTCTAGCCCATTTTTGTTGCCTCTCTTCCAGCTGCTTCTTCTCAAGAAAATGCGGAAGGCCATTGTGATCAGTATTTACCCGAAATCTGTTGCCCACAAAATAATACATGAATTTGTCCAATGCATGCATAATGGAAAACATATCCTTATCATATATTGGATACAACCTCTTATGAGGCAGCAACTTCCGACTCTCAAAAGCTATTTGGTGCCCCCCCTGCATCAAGACTGCTCCAATGCCCTCCCCTGAAGCATTACATTCCAGCACAAAGGGCTGGGTGAAATCTGGCAATACCGACACTGAAAAATTGCTCATCACCTCCTTGAGCCTATCAAAGGCCCTCTACGCAGTATCTATCCAACCAAAGGCTCCCTTCTTGGTGAGATCTGTGATTGGTGCTACTAGTTGGGAGAACCCTTTGACAAACTTCCGGTAGTAGGTGCAGATGCCTACAAATCCCAAAGTTATGTTAAATTATTTGGCTCCGGCCAATGCTGAATAGCACGGATCTTCTCCTCATGGACTATTAATCCATCCACTCCAATGACGTGGCCCAAATAAAGCATCTCTGTGAGCCCAAACTCACATTTGCAGAGATCAGCATAGAATTTTTTCTCCTCCAGAATGCATAATACTGTCTCAATATATTGCAGATGCTCCTCCCATGTGAAGCTATAGATAATAATTTCATAAATGAAAACCATCAAAAATTTCCTCAATTGAGCATGAAATATGTGGTTCATACAATACTGGAAAGTAGCTAGAGCATTGGTCAGCCCAAAAGGCATCACGAGAACTCAAAGTGCCATAATGACATCTAAATGCAGTCTTGGGGATATCCTAATCCATTATCTTGATTTTATGGTACCCTGACCTTAAATTTATCTTTCAAAATAAATTTGACCCCTCACCTCATCCATCAGCTCATCGATCCTACGAATCGGGTACCTATTATTCATTGTATTCTTATTCAAGGCTCTATAGTCAATGCACATCCTCAATGTACCATCCTTCTTCTTCACTAAGACCACAAAAGAAGAAAAAGTATTGGTGCTGGGTTGTATATGTCCTAAAAGCAAGAGATCCTAAATAGCTCATTCAATCTCATCCCTATAGGCTTTAGGATGCCTATAGGTTGTGGTTATCACTGCTTGGATCCCATACTCCAACTCAATAGTATGTTCAAACCCCCAGTCCGGTGGCCTTCCCGGTGGTATGTCCCCAAATACTATAGAATAACAGTCTAGAATAGACTGCACATATGGGTGTACTGGTGTGCCCATGCCTCCTGTCTCTGACATACACAGTTATACTGCCCATTATATGTCTCCTTTAAAAACATCAGCCTCCATCCTATGTGATGAGACTACTTGAGGTGGATAGGTATGCATGCCTCCGATCATTTGGCACTTACCGCTCTTCTTATCTATCCATTCCATCTCCAAGGTCTCCAAATCCATGGTGACCTTTCCTAGTGTGATCAACCATTGTACACCCTGTTATCACTCTAGTAATTCTCAAGTTATGTGATTATGATTTGTAGTCAAATAATTTTAGAGGTAACCACAAACCTACTTCAAACTCTAGGATCTAGCCTTCCTAGGGTTCAGAGAGGGCTCTGTCTTTAAAGTTTAACTTTGTTTTAACTTGTGAATATTAGGCTAGTTATGAAAGTATAGTTTTGATTTTGTTTTGATAGATTTGGTGGGAAAAATATCTTGAAAGGATGGATAGTTGGAAATCTATTTGTCCATTGGGCTATGGAGTCAAAATCAAGCAAACAGGACTAGGATCAAGGACAAAAAGGTCAAATGTCTTCAAGGTAAGATAAATAACCCTTGGAGATCTTGAAAAGTTATTTTTGTGAGGTGGTATAATCGGGATAAAGGGCACTTAAGAATCCTTAGATCCAGAAAACGAAGTAGTAGGAAGTGGTCAAACAAGAGAGGAAGCAATTAAGGGTTCCCTACACTCGAAATTAGAGGAAAACATATAAATGATAACTAGTTAAAAATAGGGTTCTTTTAATGAATCCTGTAGTAATGCTCCTAGTTATACATTCAAATTTAGCATAAGCATAAATAGATGCATGTAACAAAGAAAGAAAACAATGACAAGTGAAGAAAATACTTCACTCCAAATAGCTCATCATAGGAATCCTGAAGTATGATGCCAATTTTCTTTGATGCACCCTGCTACTCAAAGTTTTGACACACAAAATCTTTAAAGTCCAAGAAGAAATGAATATAACAATCCCAAAAAATTTTAGTGCACACAAAATACTTCTAAAGATGAAGTATTTATACATAATGTTTTACAAAATATCTTAGAAGACTTCTAGGAATTATCTTAGGAAAATAAAATATCTTTACAATAATAATAGAGACAGTTGCTTAACAAATTAGCAAGTTGTCCTATTTTATCCATAAGAAATAGAAACAATTTTGAGGATAGGAAGCAGTTGGCTGCCTTGGTGTTCTCCTTGTTGTCCTTTAGATATTTTTTGAATCTGATCTGCCTTTTCTGATACTCTTTCTCAGATACTCTTTATTCACTGATACTCTTTAAACTCTTATACTCTTTAACCAAAAAACTATTTTACTACTGTAAAGAAAATCTGTTTTGAATGTTAACTTAGAAAACAATTTTTTATCTTCCTTTCATCTGCCTGTTGTTATCCTTCACAGTAAATTTGTGAGTGCTTGTCAATCCTCATTTTTAGGAATTTGAACATTCTTTAATTTCCTAAAGTTCTCATAAGCTTCTGTATATCTAGAAAAGGTTGGCTTGATGAAAAACACGTCTTTCATCTCATTCTTTAAGTAAAATAAATCTTCAAAACTCTTAGGTAACACTTTTCCTGTTGGGATGCCTTGACATGTTGGTTTATTTCCCTGTTCTTGGCAAATTCTCTTATCTTCTTATCATAGTCATTTTGAGGCATCAATTTATCATTAATAACCATGATATCTGGAAGACATTTTTGCCTCAAACTTGTGTATTTAACCATGAACATAGTTATGGCAGTATTCATGCCTTCACACTTTTCTTCAAGTTGCCTCATCAAATTTCTCTTTGTTGTGACTTTCCTAATTTCTAGGATAGTTGCAGTTCTATATGTTATTTTGAGTTCTTCCAACTCCTGTCTATTTTTGTCGTTAAGGAAAATGATTAGCCTTACAACTTGCTCTGGTTTGTCAGCCAAATTAGTTTGAGTCTTTTGAATTTCTGCTTAGGCTGCTAGTAATAATTCTCTTTGCTCAAAAATTACCTGAATTGAAGGCCATACATCATGTATGGCTTCAATGATATTATTCCAAAGGTAATTTTTGAGGTATGATATCTGATCCTTCAAAGTTAATTCTTTTTGCAACTTTTTTAACTCTTCATTCAATCTGCTAGCATTTTGTTGATGTGTCTTAGCATTTACCTGAGCTAATTTATTTGACTTTTCAGGATTTTCAACCATTTTTTCAACATGTTAATCTCTTTTGTCTTTAAAGGCATCTCTTCCATTGCTTTCACTATCTTGGTGGCCTCATTAGTAGGCTGTACTGTTGTTGTAGAAGATTCAATGGCCAATGTTTTGGAAGAAGTCACTAGCACTGTAGTAGCTAGTTGTTCTTTGGGTGCCAAATTTTCTCCTAAAGTTGAAGGCACTGCTGCAGTGATAATTGGAACGACTGTAGGAATCACTGGTTCTTTTACTGTCTCCTCTTCTTGGACAAATTTTTCCATCTATATTTCCATTTCCTTAACCTGGGTTGTCAATTGAAGAATTAAATTCATTATTTCATCTTTTCCATTATGTTTCTATATGACTTCTTTTGTTTGAGGATGCTCACTTTGAGGAAGTTTGAGTTGTTTCCTGAAGGCTTCTATATCTTCATTTTTCTTTTTTACCAACAATTATGCTGCTTTTATATTATTAGGATCATATCTCACCTGTAAAACAAGTTCTTCCAAGGCTTTTATCCTTATATCCTTAGCATACAATGAGGCTTTGTCCATATTCATTTGATCTTTCATGTTGGAGATGGTATTTTGTAGCTTTTGAGCACTCATGGATTTATTTAAGAGAGTAGAATAAAGCATCTCTAAATTTTGGTTGTGGAACTCAATTTGATCAAGAGCATGGATTTTATCTGTCTAGACCTCCAAATCAACTTTCTTATAATCAGCCACTGTCTTAGGAGCTTTGACTGTAGGCTGCGGCACTGACATGATTAGCTTTTAATTAATAATCAAAAGCAGAAAGAAGCTTGTTTTGTATACTATGATTTTTTTTGAGATATTGAGAATAAATGGTATTCTTTATCTCTTCATTCTTCAATCTAATCTGCTTATATTTCTCTTTTATATCCAAATCCTTTTCCTCAGAGGCCTGTGAGGAAGAAGCTTCCATGATTTTCTGTCTTTCCATTAACAGTGTGTCTTCATTACTGATTTTTCCTTCACTCTAATTTTTAGCATTTGTCTCATTGATAATTACAGTGGTAACATTTGTCTCTGGAAAATTTGTATTAGTATTTAAAGGCTCTGTTTCTTCCACATATATTGCCACTTTTCCTTTACCTGTTGAATCTATTTTGGGCCTTTTGTTGTATATGATCTTAAACTATTTTTCTTTTGTAGTCTCTGCTACATAGGATCCTTCTTCCCTTAATATTTTGGTGGACTTCTCTGGTTGATTTGTATTCTCTAAGGTATGACTAGAATTACCTTTGTTCACTGCATCTATTAAAGTGTATTAAGTCCATTCAATTTGATTGGAAAACTTTTCTATTTCTAGTTTAGCTTCATGAATAAAGTGTGTTAACTTGCATTTAACCCTTAGCTTGCTCAAGGTCCCTTGTGGATCATAGTTTCCAAGGGAAACTCTCTTCAAATTTATATTCCAATAACTGATTTTCTGCCTCTTTTTCTGCATCCCTGTGATTACATATGAATGGCCCAATCTAGTTCTTAAGTTTGAATTCGGTTTTCTTCTTAGTTTCCATGAAATTTATTGAATCAGAGTTTAGGATCTGCCTGATATACTTCAAGGAAAATATCCTCATTGAAGGATGTTTGGGTAACTTGTAAGGTAACAAGTTTGACCCAAAGACTCTAATTTCAGTATATTTCTCATACAAATACCGGTCACCAACTTTACTCTGCTCTGATAACTGCAATATCT
Source organism: Pinus albicaulis (assembly GCA_034641835.2). Taxonomy (NCBI): domain Eukaryota; kingdom Viridiplantae; phylum Streptophyta; class Pinopsida; order Pinales; family Pinaceae; genus Pinus; species Pinus albicaulis. The sequence goes on along the minus strand of CM076584.1, from coordinate 1,670,777,689 downwards.
TTTTCATTTCTTCATTTACTCTAGGATTCTCTGTCTTGGTCAACATTGTGGTTAGTGGATGTAAAAATAACTCTGAAAACTCTAAATAACTCAAATTTGTACATTCTTTCTTGAGCATGGATGTCCAAAAAATGACATATAGAGGATTTCCCTATATGCCAAGTTTTTGGAGAGTGATTGGAAAATTATCTAATTGGAAGTATAGAAACATATGGAAAAGGTAAGAGGTATATCTGAATACTCCTTGAATTTGCAAATTGGTCAATTGATAATGAATATTATCAGCAATGAAACCAGCATAATCAAATATTGTTGAGGGTGGTTGACCTTGAGAAATGGTGGATAATAATCCCAAGATGGACTCATTAGTGTGTTCATCAGTGAAATATCCAAGGATGAAGGAAAGCATGGAAATCACATTTCTTGAACCTTCAGGGAATTTAGCAGTAGAATATGGAGGATTTAACTTGGGAATTTCTACATGAAAAGGCATAAAAGTCTGAAAAATCATGAACCTTTTGGGAAAATATAGGCCAATATAGAACTTGGTGAGGGCCTCTATATACAAGGGACTACTTGGGGGTCAGGTTGAAGCTGTAACATTTGGTTAATTGACTCTGCAGTGATGGTAAAAAGCACATTTTTATTGGCATTCACAATGGCACTTTGGTCTGGAACATAGTACTACTGACACAATATTATGACCTCTTGACATGGGTGAGTTAATGGAAAAACATAATTGGGAAAATGAGATTCCAAAATATGGAATTCTTCTTGATCATCTAATGATTTTTCATAGCACCAGTTATGGATATCTAGCAGGTTAAATTCAACAATGGGATCTGCTAACTTATAATTAGTATCATATGGGGGAATGTGTTCAATATCAATTACTGGGGGTTGTAATAGTTTGACAACAATAACAATACTTGAAGTCATGGCAGGGGTAGGTTTAGGTGCTTTAGAAGCTTCAGGCGTGTTTGCATTTTTATTTTTAGGCATTTTGATCTACTTCTGCAAGTTTAGACATTTTTCAGAAGTAATTTACTTTTAACAGAGGATTTATTGGGAAAATTTGGCAAAGTATAGCCTCTTCTTTGGGTTTTCTATCAAATTAGGCATGTCAAAGAGGTTTGAGGCTTTAGAACTGGTTTAAAAATTAAAACAAGGGTTTCCTGAGTACTTTACTGAGAAATAGGGTTGAAAAACTCTTTTGAAATGGTTACTGAGGCTTACAGTACATGCAGAGGTTTTTTGGTTTATTTCAGAGCTCGAAATAGATCATTTACCTATGAAAAAATCATAAATTTCTTCAAAATAGCATGCAACAGTAAAAGTAGGGTTTTTTGGAAAAAAATGTTGGAGTTTGGCCTATTTTTTGGGCTTTTGGTAGTTTCTTTTCAATGGATTCTTAAATTCTAAAAAAATTTTGTTGTTTTTACGGGTCCTTTAAATCGATTGCAGGTTCCAATTTGAGAAAAAAACTTTTCTATGCAGGTATTTGATCTTCGTAATGGTTTCTGAGGTTTTGGATGAATTGATGGCTTTAGTAGGTTATCTGGAGCAATATGAAGCTCCTCAGAAATATTCACAGGTTTCAGGGAAATTTATGCAAGTTTTGGGCATAAAAATGGCGGAAAATGGCTTAAAAAAGAGTGTTTTACAGTCGGGAAGGTAGTGCAGAGGGTTAAACACACAAGAAGGGTATTAAATGAATGTATTTTTGAAGTTTTATTAAACATATTAGATACATTCATCCGACATTTAATGTAGGTCACATCGGCGAGAAGGACAGTTTCGAGATTAAACAGATTAAAAACTAGTGGTTTTTGCGCGAACTTGCATTGGTAAGTGGTTTCATCTTGAACCCACATGATCTAGTAAGAAAAGGCCACATGGAGGAGAGATAAAAGTGTGAAACCACCCATTTCGCACAAGTTTGGCATTTGGGTGATCATGCATCTCTTTTGCGCGATTTTGGATGATAACCGTCGGATTTGAAGTTCATGTGCGAATGGTCAATATTAGTTCGGGAGTTGCATTTGGAATGGGAGTGGGACCGAGATTTGTTTATAAGCGGTAGAAAGGGCTTAAGCTTTATAGAACTGTGTTTTAATAAATTTTAAGCCTTTAGGAGTATATAATATGTGGCGGGGGGGGCTTAAGGTTTATTCAAAACATTTATATGTTTTAATTAATGCATATGGGTGTGATAATATTTATATTATATAGTTTAATCAACATTTGAATAGTTTTCAAACTATAAGGGGCAGGATTATTTCAATAGAGATAGGTTTATACCAAGGGGTTTGTAGAGCGGGGTTTATTTGCACACATGGGAATAACAAACTTTGGTCTAAACGTAAAATAATGGGTTTTGGGCAGTTAATTGAAATATAAGGGTTTTAATATATACATGAGGGTAAATTAGGGGTTTAATAAAAGTAGGTTAAAGTTAATATAAAAAGGGTAGTGAAATGAAAATAAAACACATGTCATTTCTAAGTAAAGTGTAAAAAATAAAACATTGCTCATCTTTTATATTACTTCCTTTATACTTAGGATAAATGCATTTTGAGGGTTTTATGAATGTTTTTTGAAGGAAATGAAGCTAATTATTTTAGGGTTACAATTTTACTAAGTAAACAATGCGTTTTTCTTAGGAAAAAGGGGTTTTGATGTATGAAAAAAGTGTAAATGTTGATAAATGTGGATTTTAAATGAGGAATTTGATATTTTAAACTTACCAGTCATTGAGCCTTAGGTCTAGTCCCAACAAAAGTCAAAGAAATACTCTGAGCCTTTTTGTCTGATAGTTTAGAATACTGAATACTTATAGGGGAGGGGAAATTATTAATTTTTCTCGATGATGCTTTGTTACATAATTTCTCAACTGCTTTCTACCTACCCAAATTTATTTCTAACATTTTTGCTACATTTTGTCGGTGCATTTAGGCTTGCAACCTTAAAACATTTTTCTTTCAAAGCATAAAACTATCTAAGTATACCTTATTTCATCTGAGGGCTCAAATTGAACTGTTGAGTTCCTCATTATTCTCTACCTATCTACTGATTTGTCAAGTTTAAACTGTTTGACAAATCTTGATTCTCTATCTAAAACATGAAATTGAAAAAATATAAATTTAAGATTAAACTATTTAATTGATCATGGATTATGGAATTTATTGACACTCTACACATAATCATTATTAGTACAGTAAAAGTAAAAGTAGTGGCATTTGGATTTTCTCACTTTCAGGCCTTATTTCTTTTTCTTTTGGGGTCTTTATTTTTCTAATTTCTTTAGTCTTTCTTTTAGGGCCTTTTACCCTCTTTTTGGCTTTTTTTTATTATTATTTTTCAATTTTTCAAAATATGGGAAAAAAAATTGCAGAAAGAAAGGTATGTAAATATTTACAAGACTATCAAAGTCAATTCAAAATTTATGAACCCTATTATTATAGGACCCTAACAATGGCTCCACATGGGGATGACATTTCCTGGTGAAATATCAAGAACTTTGAGACTAGTAGCCTTTGGAATTTGACTGTGATGACCCTGTAAATGTCTTCTGATATCTGCAATTTATTCATACTTGTGATATTTACCTATCAAAGCTTATGGCCTTCTCTCTGGGCTTCAAATTTGTTAGGGAAACATCCAATCCAATCTAACCTCTGCAATGTATATGTACAATGATCAAAGTGAATAAAAACTAACTATTTGTTAACTCAGGAGAGTAGTAGTGCTCCAGCATTCTACCATTTACTGGTCCTTATTGCAGATCTATTTCATCCATTTCTTTCAAAAAGAAAGCATTATTACATCTATATCCATAAATCACATAAGGTCCTTTCCACAAGAAACCGAATTTTCCATATTTTCCTTTGTCTTCTCTTCTAGAATTCCATTTTAATACTTTATCTCCTATGTAGAAATCATCCTCTTTGGTCTTTTTATCAAAAATATTCTTGATATTATCTTGAATGACTTGAGATTTGATATAAAATTCTTCCCTTATTTGTTGCAAGTGAATAGTTTGATTGATCCTTCTTTGAATGTCATTTGTTTCAACTTGTAACTCTTGGATACTTTTCATCACTAGTACACCTAGGGAGGATGGAAAAAAAAATCCATTCCATAAACAAGTTGATAAGGAGCAGTACCAATGGATTTTTTTGTAGTAATTCTATCTGCCCATAAGGAATTGACTAACTTCTTATTCCAAGTATTTTTATTTCCTTCAAGTAACTTTTTGATGACATTTACAAGGCTCTTGTTTGAGGAT